>CAUYPK010145024.1:0-59516 GCA_963574355.1 Loris lydekkerianus
TCCCTCCTCAGAAGCAGCATAACAAAATCCAAACTTGGCAAAGAGCCACAGTATACAAAATAATGATAAGAGGCAAAGAGCCGCATTCATTTTGGCCGGGAGCCGCATGCGGCTCGAGAGCCGCGTGTTTGCCACCCCTGAAATAGAGTTAATGATCTACAGTAACATATAATGCCATGAGTCTAGTATTTTATAATTATTATTATTTAGCTATAAAATATACCACACACTATATAGAATTTCTTATATAACATTTCTTATTCATAGTGTATTCTGAGTCTCTCTCTCTCACTTTCTTCCTTCTTTTCTCTGTCTGACTCTCTCTCTCTCCCTCTCTCTCTCTCTCTCTCATGAGGGCTGCCAGATCTTTTGAAAGGAGTAGCCATAATAATTTTATTGACTTGGTTCTTACAAAGATTAAAGAAGTTTGTTTTGGCTTCTATTCTTACTGCATTTTCATTTCAATCAATGCCATTCAGGCCTGGGGCATGGTACAGTAATAAATGTTATTAATATATCCCCATATTCCTGTGACTAATCTAGATGAATAATATATCAAGCCTCCTACTCCACCTTTAACCCTGGATTTCAAAAAATCCATGAAAATTTAAAGATTCAGAAATCTTATAATCCATTTACTTTACTTTTCCATCCAATTGTTTTCTGATAACATATACCACTTGCCAACATAATATTTTTAAAATAGCCTTGGGGATATTATTCAACATTTAAATAATATTGTTTTTAATGACATAGAGGTTTATTTTTCTTGATTTTAAAATATGTCCAGATATAGATAGGTAAGAGTTAATATGACAGTTCCCCAGGCCATTAAGATTCCAAGTTCTTTCTTCCTTTCTGTTTTACCATCCTTACTTAGTAGACTTTAACTATGCAAAAAATTGATAGTGCTATTTAAGGAAATTACTGAATAAATATCTCTGTGAAGCAATTCAGATTCTCTGTGAACATGAATGTGAAACCAGAGAATAGTTTCCATTTTAATTGTGATTCTGTGCTGGGCTTCAATTTCAATAGTTCTAACTAACATGCTTAGTAATTTCCTATGACAAATGGTCTTACCCCCACAGCTTACATTGAAAATGAAAGAGGTAGGATTCTTAAAGGGATGCTCATACCACCTCTCCTCTCCACTGTACATTCCTCTAGAATGTTAGGTACGTTATAGAAAACACCTATGTGAGGGAGAAGAGAAGATAGTATCTTTTTCTAGGTTTTTGCTCCAAAAGACAAGAGCTCTTTGCTCTTGAGACTAGTAAATTTGAGAAAAAACCTCTCATTAGCAGTTGGTCAGAAAGAAAATCCCTCCTGTAGTGTTCTGAGTGGAATCTGGGTAAGTAGACATCCTTTTTTATTATGGTTTGCTCTAGATATTTCCACAAAATTGGAATAAGTCTGATGTTTGATATAATTTGATAACTAGAAACCTAGGTGATGAATTTCAGCTGTCAGATCTTCTACCAAGGTAGAAATCTTACTTTTATCAGTAATTTTTGGATTATTTCTAATTATCTTTTAGTTCCTTAGAACAAATATTACCTGGATGCTTTCTTGGCTTCTAAGTTATGTATAATATTTTAGTTAAACTATTCCTTCTCATTACCTTAAATAGATTATAATGTATCCTTAATAAACGTGTATATAATTGTGATAAATAACACATTTTATTTTCTTTTTCATACAGATGTGGTATAATGATGTGGAGTTTTGGACAGAATAAGGAAGAGGGAAGATGGAGGGCTCCACAATTTCCCCAAATCCATTTCAGGGTATCATCCCATATGCCAAATATCTAAACTTGAATCAAGGCTATTTGTTTGTGTGTATGAAAAGAATTCCTAGTAGGTTACTTTATTAGAAGCTGTAGTACCTGGGTGAAGTTTTCAGATTGGTATTGCCTTTTGGTTAAGAAAGAATAGTTTTCTTTCTCTAGGTTTGAGATAAATCCATCTGATTGTTCTCATAAAAAGAATCTTATAGATGAAAATTTTATTTTCTCTATACAACACAATAGTCTTCTTCCAAAACTATTTGGGCCAGTAAAATGGAATGTTTACAAGATGTGATCAAAATCATATGTTTTTAGCTAATTTTTTTGTTTTTATTGTAGTGTCTTACATGGAGATCATAAAACTGCTAACAACGAATGGTTTCTATCAGCTCCACAATAGTCATATAAAGCTGGAAAGATGATAAAATATACAAAATCTAAGTCATCTTGGGAAAATGCAATTCAAGTTTGTACACAACTAGCCCACCACCATATTTAATTTACTTAGAGATATCACTTTCCCTCTCTTGAAAACATTCTATGTTTAGTGACATTCATCTCGATTTGAGCAGAGCAGTATAAGCATCACAGATAATTATATTCATTAGCCAGTGATTGTTTTCAAAGGTATTATGTGAACTTCTTATTTGTATTTACAAAATGCTACCCTGACATAGCCTGACTCAGGAGTGAGGATACTCAGTACTACCGTGAAACCAATTTATAATCACTCACACTTGCATTTGAAAAATGAAACACAACTTTAGCCTAGGATGACTGAGGGAAAGGGAGAGAGAGGAGAGAGCATGGGGTAGGAGGGATAGGATGAGATAGTAGGGGGACCACATCTACGGACCGCATTGCAAGTACAAGTTGGATCTATCATGTGTAGAACACAAATGTCCTAATGCTATAATTGGGTAAATGAGGTGAAAGCTATGTTGATTAGTATAATGTAAGCACTCCAATTTGTACAAAGAATTAACATATTGAAAATGGCAGAAATGTATGTATGATCTATGTGCAAAAGATTTAATAAAAAAAAAAAAAGAAAGAAAGAAAAGTCATAGGCCTCTCTCACAGATCATTGCTGTGAAAGGTCTCTATAGGCTGTTACTGCTTATCTAAAACCTAGTGTGAGCAAATAAAAATTCACTAATGTAAGGAGGATGTGAATGGCCTACAACTGATGGTATGCAATCAGAAACTAATGCCAGGAATACTAATGTAGAATCTCATTTAACAAACATAACACAAAGTTGTCTTTGGTAAATTATCTCTAAATTTCACTGTCTTTATGCAAATTCTTTGTTTTAAAATTTCGTGTTAATAAGAGGGTACAAACAACAAGGTTACAATATTTGAATTTGTTAGGTAGAGTCCCTTTTGTACTTGTGTGCCACATTGTGCCCATTCAGTGGGAGCATCACAACTCCCTCATTCCTCCTCCTCCCAACTTGAATTGAAAGGAGTTTTTCTCCTCTGTGGCAATGCGTTAGATTGTCTGCTGGCTTCATATTCGTATTGAGTACATTGGATAGTTGCTTTTCCATTACTGTGATACTTTACTGAGAAGAATGTGTTTCAACTCCATCCAGGTTAATACTAAGATGTAAAGTCTTCATCTATTTATGGCTGAATAGTAGTTCATGGTATACATATACCACAGTTTGTTAACTTGCTCCTGAGTTGATGGGCATTTAGGTTGCTTCCACATCTTGGCGATTATAAATTGAGCTGTAGTAAACAATATAGTGCAAATGTCTTTATGATAAAAGGATTTTTTTTCTTCTGGGTAGATGCCTTGTAGAATCAAATGGGAGGTTTAATTTGAGTTCTCTGAGGATGCACCATACTTCTTTGCAAAGAGGCTTTATTAGTTTGCAGTCCCACCAATAGTTTAAATGTGTTCCCCTCTCTCCATATCCGTGCCAGCATCTGCAACTTTGGGACTTTGTGATGTGAGCTAATCTTACTGGGGTTAGGTGATAATTCTTGACTATTCTTATATTTACTCTTTCTATAGTAAGTATATCTGAAGATAATTCTGTTTGGAAATATGCAAAAACTTTTGTCAAGCATAGAAATAATGTTTCCTATTTCATATTGTTTATTTGGTGGTAGCCTCCATAATAATGTCTGCTCTGTGTGTGCACACGTGTGTGTGTGTGTGTGTGTGTGTGTGTATGTGTGTGTGAGAGAGTGAGTTTCAGGTTGACAGGTTTATTTATTCAGGTTCTTCATGGCTATTGTATGTGAGTAAGCCGTTAACTTCTCTAAATGTTGACAGTTTTGAATAATTCAACATTTATTCACAGAATTTAACACATTATTGCACATGTATTATGAGGTGAAGAGGAAAGAATGCAAAGATGTATAAACCATATTCCCCTGCCTAGATAGCTTATGGTAAAGAAAATTATATGAATAATAAAATTACTATACAAGCTTTCATATATTGGTGAAAAGGGTGCATAATAGAAACCTGTAAGAATTCAGAAGAAAGAGAAATTACATTTTGAGAACATGGTCAGGAAAGACTTGAGTGTTTTATTTGACTTGGGCCTACTAGCCTTGTTTCTTAAAAACAAAGGGTGGAATAAAGAAAGGTTGAAAAGTACAAGTTTTTAGGAAATAGAGGCAATAAAATATTTTTAAGCATAGAACATTCATCTAAGATATGAAGAAACATATATAAGACTTTAAAATAAAGTGAGTTCATATGGTACAAGTCCTTATGCTCCCGATCTCGTAATTTACACTTAATTTGATGTTCTTACAAAGGTGAGCCATTGGGGGGCATAAGATCTCAAGGTAAAAGGACATATTCAGATGTATTATGCATAATGCTTTTTAAAAACCTGGGTATTACTTTGTGCTAGAAATGGCAGCATGAAATCCAAAATAAGTGGGCCATTATACTTTTTATTCTCTCCACTCATTTGATGCTTCTGTGTTCTTATCTGATACAAGTTTATTCAAAAATAATTAGTTTTCTCTTTTTAATTTAGTCAGACATGAATCCTTTCAAAGAGTCGTGCTGGGGTATTAATTCTTATCTATCTTGAGAATCTAGGTCTGTCAGAATCTTATGAGAATATTTTTCACCTGCAGGTAACTGAATTCTCTAAGATTATTAATTGTGACTATACAGAGAAGTTTCTAAAGTATTCCAGTAGAGTTATACAGATTAAAAAGAATGTATTGTTTTGTTTCTAATAAGCACAACTTTATCTTTGTGATACTATTACCTGCCATCATGACCTATCTTTCAATTTTCTCTTACATTTAAAAATAAAAATGCACATATAAAAATAAGATCAGATACAGTCAGTCCAGATTAGTGCATGCACACATAACATATATATGCACACATATAGATACATACCCCAAAAGACAATCATATAATGTTTATAGCAGTTTCATTTACATCAAGCTAAAACTGGAAAAATCCGAGTTATCAATTATAGAAAATAAATAATTTGAGGGAAATTTATACCATGAAATTCTATTCAGAAATAAAAAGAAACTAATTATTGATAAAAATAACAGCATGAATAAAAATACAAAGTTAAAAAAATCTTACACAAAAAACCCATAGTGTGTATATTTCTATTTATATGAAGTTCTAACATTGACAAAATTTGGTGGTAAAAAGGAAAATTGCGTCTGGAACCTTCAGAAACAAAATGAGTTGAAAAGAGAAGAAATTGGGGTCTCAGTTTAATGCTTATATCTTTATGATTTTGCAGGTTACATGTGTCTATGTGCTTGTTGAAACTCAGTGAATGCTCATATAAAGTTTCTACATTTCATTGTATGTAAATTTAAACTCTAAAAAAAATAAACTTATAAAAGTTAAAGTTAAATCCTAGTAAGGCATACATGATGAAGTATTTAAAAAAAGCCTACTATTGTCTGAAACTTACTTTGAAATATATCAAAAAATAAGATTATTGATAGATGAAATGAATAGAGAACTGATCAATATGTTATAAAGTATAATAAAGTGTTAAATTGAAAACTTATATGGTGGGTGTATTGATACTCTTTGCAAAATTCTTCCAAGTTTTTCCTGTTTACAAATTTTCACAAGTAGATATTGGGGGGGAAACTTTGTTTTTCTGCATTGTAGCACCAAACATGATGTTTGATACTTAGTAAATGCTCAGTGAAATATTTGAAAGAAATAATTAATGGACAAATAAAAAATGGAATTTAACTACATACAATTCCATAAAAAATAAGATTGTCAAAGTCCTTTTAAGGGAGCTTTGCTGATCATCACTGTGACTCCAAATAAAACTCATCCTCACTCTTCACTTCTTTATTTCTTCTTCTTTTTCTTTTTATTTTTTTTAAAGCAGAGTTTCACTCTGTTGCCCCAGGCTAGAGTACTACAGTGTCAGCCTAGTTCACAGCAATCTCAAATTCCAGGCTTCAAGCAATCTTCCTGCCTTAGCTTCCTGAGTGCTTGGAACTACAGGTGTTCATCACCATGCCCAGACAATTTTTCTATTTTTAGTAGAGATGAGGTCACTCTCTTCCTCAGGTTGGTCTCCAACTGCTGAGTTCAAGGGATCCTCTTGCCTTGGGCTCTCAGATTGCTAGGATTACATGTGTGAGCCACCATGACTAGCCCATTCTTCATTTCTTTCCTTGGAAAAATGGTGCTAACCCCGCATTGCCCAGAATCTAAGATGATTCTAAGAAAATCAAATTATTTCTCAAACATGGAGTGTCAACAGGTCTTCTAGGGGACTTCTGTCCCTAGGACTGAGAGGAATGATGCAGATAAAGAGGTAACAGAAAGAGGTTCTTGTTTTGAACACAGTATGTTCAGAAAATTTGTAATCTTATAAGGATTTAGTACTTTGAGGTTTTCTTTGATGTAATGCTTAATATTCCTTGGTTAAATGGCTGGTTTTTCAGACTTGTGTCTCCTCTCCCTTCTCACGTTTATGTTGGAGCATGGATGTGAGGAGGGGTGTAGCTATCAGACCTCCACGTGGGAGGTGGTATTATATGACTCAGCAGTATCTCACATTTGTGCTGGAGGAGTGGGACCAGGGACTCTCCTTAAATCACTGACTGTGATACATAACTTGTCTCGCCCGAATATTCTGCTTGGTATTCCTGGGGTAAACTGTGGCGTTTTCTTTCTTTTTTTTTTTTTTAAATTTTATTTATTTATTCATTTATTGCAGTTATTAGCCAGGGCCAGGTTTGAACCCATCACCTCTGGTGTGGGGCTGGCACCCTACTCCTTGAGCCACAGGCGCTGTCTATACTGTGGTCTTTTCTCTTATCTGGTCATCTTTTCATATTCCCTTTGGCTGGGTATGTATTACTTTCTAGCCACAATAAATTACCACAAACTAGGTAACTTAAAATAACAAAAACTTATTCTCTCCTCAGTTCGAGAGGCTGCAGTCTGAAATCAAGGTGCCAGCGTTTAGTTTCTTCTGGAGGTTGTGGGACATGCTTCTTTTCTAGCATGTGACCAGGGGCCGTCCTTGGCTTTCCTTAACCTGCAGAAGCATCATTCCAATCTGTGCATCCATCTTCACATGGTGTTGGGTTATAAACATCTCTCCGTGTCTTTGCATGGTTTTCTAACAAAGATGCCAGTCTTTGGATTTAGAAAATCCAATCTAGGGAGATTAATGTATTATGGTATTATTTTATCTGAAATAATTACATTTGCAGTTACCTTCAATTTTCAAATTTCCATTTTATGCTCTGACATTCTTGGTGGACATGAATTTTTGGAGGACGCTATTGAGCAAGTACAGGGCCTCAATGTGATGCTTCCTGGATGGACTCCATCCCTAAAATCATCCCTGAAATCTGGCTGTAAGTCCTATGGTCCTGGTGCTGGTACCCTGCTATGGCCTGCAGCTACATGGAGGCATTTCCCTATGGAGGCATCCACTTTTGGCAAACACCTCCAACAGATTTCAACTAGGATTTGTATACTGCTCTGTTAGGATATTCTGTTCTATTACCTTTTTAGCTTCAAATAAAATGTTCTTGGTTCAGGGATTATACTTGGTGAACCACTACTCTAAATTAACACAAGTTCATGTGGGATCTTGGTCTGAGATGAAGATCTGTACATACATCTGGACACATTTCCCCATACCCCTTACGATGGACAGTGAGGTTTTCAACATTTCTAATTTCTCTACACAACCCACCTTCATCTAATCATGATGATCTTCATTGGCCAGCAATCCTAAGAGGAAGAATATTCTAACGATGGTGTGGGAAGTCCAAATGTTCTTCCTCTTAGGAAGATTCTTCCCACAGTATTGTTACAATATTCATCCTCTTAGAACTGTTGGTCAATGAAGCTCTTTATGCTAAGATGGAAGGGGTTTTTGTAGGTGCCACTGTATAAAATGAGAGAGAATTAGACAGTTTTCTCTAATGACATTTTGATATTTTAAAAATTATTATTTTTAGGTTAGAAGCTGAATTTTAACTTTTTTCTCTTTGTTTTCCAGTTATCATAGCGAACTGAATTTCCCCACCTATCTACAAAGGCAAACTAGTTCATGTATGTAAAAATACAGACAGAAAAAAACCATTAATAAAAAAAATACCTATGGCAAATATGCACACTCGTGTTTAAAAAAAAAATTGTCAATTGCTAACAATGCTCCAGGAAATACGTGCCCAATATTTTGTTTCTTATTTTAATAAATATTTTATAAGAAATAACTTGCAACAAATGGATGTACCATGCTATTACATTGCATATTGTTTTTCAGTACTCTCTTGCTGTCATAGCATTTTTCGTGCATTTTCTCATTTGCAATTCTTGACTGTAAGAATTATAGTGTTTATGAAACCAGAACATTGTACCCCTTGATTGCACTAATGTACATAGCTATGATTTAACAATAAAAAAACCCAAAAAGACATTTTAACCTAAAAAAAAAAAAAAAAGAATTATAGTGTTTATTTTTAACTCCAAACGTTGAGGCTCAGAGAGTTGTAAGGTGATGTATCTTTTTCAAGGAAAAAAATCAGCAAAACCTCTATGAAACTTAATTTGGTGTACATTACATAGTTCTGCCTTTAAAACCAGTCTTTTCTTAGGCATTTCATGGAATTCTGAGCCTGTGTTTTGTAACATGTATCCCCACAAAATGGCAGAAGTAGAGAATTGTCTTTCTGTTCCATGGGGCTGTTAAAGAAATTAAGTAATAGAGCACTTTAATCATTTTTATAAAAAATAAAATGAAATAAAGATATTATGTGTTATATTTACAGGTAACACAGTAATTTTTGCAGAGTACTATTGACTACCCTAATATTCATTTTTGCCTTTTTTCTTAATAATAGAATCCTGTATTTTAGCTGTTTAAGCACAAGAACTGCACTTCTCAGACTCCACTGAAGCTGGACATAGCCCTTTCACTAACATCAAGCAAGTGAGACATAAGGGAAGCTGTATGGGGGTTTCAGGAACATTTCCTAAAAGACTGGTGATGTCTTTTCTTCTCTTTTTCTGTGGTTGAAGATGAAGACATGATAATTAGAGCTCCTGCAGCCATTTAGCACAGTTAGATGACCTTGGAAATTGAATGTGCACATTAGGATGGTGGCATAATACAACAGAAAGAGCCCAACTCACTCTCTTGTGGAGCACAATTCCTCTCCTGAATTGGTTATCTCAGGGCTTCTTTTACATGTGATAGAGATAAATTTCCATATTGCTTAAGCCATTGTAATTTTGGAATATATTGCTACTTGCAGCTGAACATACAGTTGTCCTAGTGCTATTATCACATGCATATAAATAATTATTAACAGTAAAGCAAACACCTATTTTATATTATTTTATTAATTTCTCATATTGTTCCACATTATGGTACAAATGATAAGAATATTTTATTCATATATGAATATGAAGTAAAGCCCAGTGATGATTCTTTATTTCTATTCCATTGGTCTTAGTTTTAGGTCATATGATACAGTATATGAAAATTTATGCTCAGAAAATTGAAAGAAAAAAATTATTTTTACTACAAAAATCTGATGCAGAGAAATAAAATTAGAAAATTTTTACAAATATTTAAAATATAATTTTTTTTTTTAATTTCAGACTAATATGAGGTTTCAAACACTTAGGTTACATTCTTTGCCTTTCTAAGATAAAGTTCAAGTTGTAGTAGAGCTTTTCATCCAGGTGGTGTCCTGTAGACCCTTACACTGAGCCATCAGGTGAGAGCTCATCAATCCCCATCCTTCCTCCCTTTCATGTTTCCATCCCTCCCACTTAAATATACTTGTATTTTTCTCTTGTGTAGTTGTTTTTCTATTTTACATCCTGGCATTCATGAATTGAGCTGCAAGAAACAGTCTAGTGCAAATGTCCTTGTGATAAAATGATTTTTTTTCTTCTGAGTAGATACCTGGTAATAGGATCAAATGGAAGGGCTTGAAGTAGGAAATTTTAAAAAGGAAATGAAGAAATATACTAGTATTTTTCTCTTGTGTAGTTGTTTTTATATTGGCTTCATATTAGTGTTGAGTACATTGGATACTTGCTTTTCCTTTCTTGTGATACTTTAATAAGAAGAATGTGCTTCAACTCCATCCAGGTAAATGCAAAAAGTTATCGTCTCCATCTGTCTTTGTGGCTGAATAGTACTCCATGGTATGCATATACCACAATCTGTCAATCCATTTATGGATTGATGGGCACTTGGGTTGATTTTACATACTGGAAATTATGAATTGAGCTGCAATAAACATTCTAGTGCAAATGTCCTTGTGATAAAATGATTCTTTTTTCTTGTAGGTAGATACCTACTAATAGGATTGTTGGATCAAAAGGCAGATTGTAAAGTAGGAAATTTTAAAAAGGAAATAAAGATTCCCTCTGGGTAGTCCTAGTTCTTTTTATTAGAGAAATAATACACAGTAAAGATATTTACACATTAAGTACCCAATTCATTCATCATAACACATTCTAATTCTCTCTGTTTGAATGCAACTATATGATAACACATCATTTCATTAAGCTTATCAGCATTTTAGAATATACCCATCCTTACTAATCAGGCTCACAAATTACTCTGCTTACATGAAAGATGTTGAAAGGAAAAGGGAATATTTAACATTCATTACATAGTAAAAAATGGTATTGAACTTGGGGAGAAATAAACTAGATTTAATATCCACTTATTTTTTTCTATAACTTCAGATTAATTACCTACTTAGACCCTTGGATCTTATACTTATTTGTATTAAAAATAAATTTAAAATAATTATCTCTAAAAGAATGAAAAGAATTAATACCTATAAAAATATAAAAAGTGTGAGGAGATAATAAGACAGAAATAAGAAGAGACTTTGTGTTCTGTAGTTTTTATTGTTTTGGGACAGAGTCTCATTTTGTCGTCCTCATTAGAGTGCTATTGCATCATAGCTCATGGCAACCTCAAACTCTTGGGCTCAAGTGATCCTCAAGTGAGTCAGTCTCCTAAGTAACTGAGACTACAGGTGCCCACAATAATGCCTGGCTAATTTTTCTATTTTTTACTAGAGACAGATTCTTGCTCTATCTCAGGCTGATCTTGAACTCCTAAACTGAAGCAATCTACCCTTCTCAGCCTCCCAGAGTGCTAAGATTACAGGTGTGTGGCACTGTGCCTGGCACAGGAGAAATTTCTTAAGTGTGACTGAGTAGTGAAATGTTGTTCTTTCTTTGCATCAGGCCTGTCATCTAGCTGAATTGTAATATGCTCACTTATTATTTTTTTCATATCTTAAAATCATTAGAGAATTATATAAAGATAAGAGATTAAAACTAACTAAAAATAGAATTTGCTGAGCTGAAAGAGAATAGTTTTATCCAAACAAAAAATCTAATTACCTTAGAGGCATACCATGGCGTGGAGCTATATGGGAAACTCTATTTGCATCTGGCAATATGAGGAAAAGCTCCTTGAAAGAGCTTAAATCATTCTACGTGCGCAGCACAACTGACTCCCCATCAGAAGCAAGCAGAACCATTTTCTGATTAAAGACACCCAAAATTTGTATCTTTGGTGTTCTCACAGGTTATGTGTAATCAAATGTCAATAACTCTGAGTAAAATTAGCAACACGTGATATAAAAAGCACCATGAAAGAGTATAAGTAAAAACAACAAATATGAGATTTGCACCTACAAACAGAAAAATGGTAAGATCAGTGAATTCAATATTTAAAATATAAATTTTGAAAGCAATGCAACCTACTGCTGATGGGGGAAGGGTAAAAAGCCTGCCCATACCAAGGATTTGGCACTGACTGCCAGCTGAGAGTTGCTTCAGCCTGTGGGAGTAACAGAAAACTTTCCCCAACTCCAGAGGTCTCCCCTGTTGTATTGATAAAAGACCAATAGAAGGCTTTTCTTGTCTATGACCAAGAAACATTTTTGTACTTATTTTCTTCATAATATATGTAAGAACTTAGGGTCCTGCTTGTGCTATGATGTTCTCCAAGGAAAGGACAGTCTTGAACGTATTATAAACTGTCTCACTTAGCCAAAAAAAGATATGATAGCATCATCATGACCTTGGATAAACAATGGCTTTAAATCATGGGTTTTATATTTCAGCAAAATACTCAGGTAATGGTTGATTTAAATGGCCGATTCAAAAAAAAAAAATTCTATTATGAATTATCATCTAGCAACAGGAATTAACAAAAAACGTACTTTAAACGTTTTAAGAGAGCCTAAAGTTGGCTGGCTTTACCTATAAAAGGGAAAAATATATCCAGCCAACTTCTCTTAGAACAAATTGTTACTTAGTCTTTCATGATACAGATTACAATTACATTGAACTGTTTTCAACCTGCACAGTTAGAATATTATGCAGTTTACTAATACATAAGCACATGTATGTGAATTCACATTTCAAAGCATTAGATTTGAGAATGGTTTAATTGGATTTTGTTAGACTTTGATTATAGAAAAATGTCTTCATGAATGCTTTAGCTAAGATGTAAATCTCATATTGTGCAAAAATACCTAAAAGGAACTTTAAGTGCACCAGAAAAACTGGAACTAAGGGGTAAGTTTCAATTATAAGGTATTGAGAAGGTTTAGGTGTACATAAGTCTTGAAAGGTGTGACATCTCTGGTCTCTTTGAAATAACTTATATATCACACACACAAAAGATTATTTGCATAGGGTAAAAAATATTACCCAAGATGTTCAACATTAATATTTCTGTTTTAGAGCTAAATATGTACTTCATTAGGTGTTCTGAAAACTACTTATTCTTATAAAATGAGTCTTTAGGATATAACCTAAAACAAAGCTAAAATTCATTCTTGAAACACAATATACTTAGATGGGATTAAATATGTTAGGTAAGAAGGAATTTAGGTAGAAAGACTTTTTTCACTTAAGTATAGTATATTGTGAAGGTACTGGGCATGAACGTAGTTTCGTTAATGTAACAATCTCCTTCAGAAAGTACCTGTAAATTAATTGGAGCCACAGAGATATTTTGCCAATCATTTAAACAAGCGTTTCGATATTACAAAAGAAGATGACACGCAAAAACAAAAACAAAAAGAAGTCAAGAGAAATAGAGGGCCTCGCTTCCAGCTTCTTTTGTTAACATTATCTTTGTTTTGCTTTTCATCTTTGATGGCAATGCTATTGAGAAAGCCAGCCATTTACATGAATCTGATTTTTAAAAATTTTTTTAAGATCAATTAGTATAACTGAGCTTAGTAAATTTTTAAGGAGAAAAATAAAGTATCAATATTGATAAATTATGAATGTATGTGAAAGACTGAAGTTTTAAAAAAATGCAATTGGAAACAAAAAGATTCTCAGTGACTGTCCCCAAATTTATATTGGTTCACTTCAAGAATATTCTACGGATTCACATCATGAACTTGCTATCCTAACTAAAAGAAAACATATATTAATTTATTGGAATGCGCATATGTCAATGCAACTTTTAGGTAAAATATTCACACGATGTTTCACAGGCCTTTTTCTTAGTAAAAAGTATCTTGAAATTAAGTGTCTTTAAGGCACCTAATTAACCTTTTAGAATAAGGGGATAATTTATTATTGAATAACACGGGAGTGCATAGTGCCTTATTGGCTGATATTTTGCTTTTCATCTGATGCTACCATTTTAAATGCACAAAATATAATTTGATTTCTGAAATAAGGATGGGGTGGTGAAAGAATGACCACTATTCTTCTTCATGTAATGGTTATTGGTTGTTTTTAATGAGAATGAAATAACAAGGTAGGGAGTCAAATAAAGGTTAATTGCATTGGTCAAGTTCCCAAGTACAGACTTTGCTTAGTTAACTTCTAGCTTCTAAGTTTATGTTTGCTATATAGTGAAACTATGGCTAGATCTATGGGAATCTTTTCCTACAAATGAAAAGAAAAAACAATGAAAACTCCCATATTTCTATTTATATCTTGGCATTCACTATTTTTGGACTAAGAATGGCATTTATATCCGGAAAAAAAGGATTAATTACTAAGAAAAGCATCAGACACAGGTAATTGTGTGAGAACAGAAATCTGTGTCAAAGTAAACAGATGGTGACTGTGTCCAATGGAGAGACAAAATCATGAGGAAGAAAGCACAGAAAAATGAGAAGTAAGGACAATGTACTTGAGGTGATAATGAATGCTAAATTGAAAGTGCTTAAGAAAATTGTACATTCATTTACAAAGAAATTGATGCATAATCAATTTATGCCATTTTTTCCCAATAAATAGATAATTATTTTGATTTTAAGGGAATAATTTTGAATGCAAATTCCCTTGGATACACCATATTTTGCTGTATATAATGCATTCCCATATCTATTGTGCACCTACATTTTTTGCCCAAACTTCCAGGAAAAAGACCTTTTATTTTAATTCTTTTATTGAAACTTTCATTTAAATAAATTTTTTATTTACTTATATTTAGATTTTTTGTATTATAAAGGAATATGAGCATTTACTTTTTAACATATTATGGTACAAGAAAATTTGCTTAACAAATAATTACAATACACAAGAACAGATACAAGGTCCAAGAAATTTTTTGTAATGTAACAAATTTGCAATATTTTTGCATGATAGGAGGCTAAGAGCTCTTTGTCATGGTCATTATCGTAAGTATCAACTTCTTTATGTATTCTCAAGATTCACTTTCCTCATCCTAGCAAATTTTATCGTCATCAGGTCCATGCTTAGTATTCCTGATACCCCATTTTTAAAACAATTTCACAATCACTTCCCTCTGGACACTGTTTCACAATCTTAGGATCCAGTTACAGAGCTGGGTGATGGATACTTTCTTGATTGTTCCGGTAGGAGTTAAATCATTGTCAGCTGACTGCATCCACTAGGTCCACTTTTTCTTCATTAGGGCCTTAAAGGGCTTGTTTATCGACCATCAGAAGATTCCAGTTGACTGAGTAGTCCACCAGGTTATCACAAGTTCAGTTTTCAAGTCCACTTTAATTGTCTTTGTACTTGGTATAACATGGGCTTTGAAGTGATCAAAAATTAGCGAAGCTGCTTTTGAATAATCCTCCAGGCTTTCTGACCAGACTTTATTAAAACAGGTTTTCATGGCTTCTTTCATCCATCCTTTTCCACGCATGTGGACAGCAACTTCTCTTGGAGTTTTTTCTTTCATGGATGTTTTCCTATTAAAGGTGATCATAGGTGGTAGCTTTGTTGCATCTGTACAATTGGCTAGAACAGCAATGAAATGCGTTTTCTCAAGTCCACTCATTGTTACAGCCATGGTTTTGCTCCTTTGATGTCCACAGTTCTGTTGGACGGCACATCAAATGTGAGTGGGACCTCATCCATATTGGTGATTTGGGACAGCACAAAGTTGCCGGTCTGTCAAAGACTGATAATCTAACAATGAAATTTAAAGACTTATTGTCAAAGTCAGCTGGCAGTTTCTAGACAAATTTTGGTCAGGTTCTCCTGCTCAAACCTTTTCTTTTCATAAAGTTAAAGCACCATTTAGCTGTCCCCGAGAAATCATCAATGTTTTTTTCCTCCTGCAACCCTTTCACCCTCTTCTTTCACCATCTTTCTCAGAACAGAGATCCCAGTTTGGTGCTGTTCCATAATCCAGGTCTTCAGCTCCTGCTCCACCTCTAGCCACTTTGAAGCTTTCCCTCACATTGTCTTTTTCTGTCTTAGCATGTAAAGGACCTTTTTTTCTTGTTGCCTTTGCAATCTGATGATCCTGTATGACAGGAGGTTCAAAGAGTCTCTCAGCCATGCTCTTTAGTATATTTAATAACTGCCAATTTAAAGCTTGCACTGTACAAAAATGTTTAAACATTTTCCAAGGGATTTTTCATTAATTTTTGTAAAAATATCAACTAGATTGCTAGCTCCTGCCTAAAGTGTACAAAGAAAAATGTGTCACCTTGTTGGCCAAAAATGCTTTCCTTGGAAGTTTGCTGTAAATTCAACAAAATTAATTACCATATTCTAGAGTATTGCTTTCTAGAGTTTCACTGTTAATGCCTACACTTAAACAAAAGAATTAAAAACATTTACATAGATATGGAATTAGTACGACCCATAAGGATGTATAATGTGCATCCTTATCTTTCCCTCAAAAATTTGGGCAAAAGTGTTCATTACACACGGCAAAATATTGTATCATCTGAAGCCATTTTAGTGAGATCAATATGAATTGCTAAAATAACTGACATCATGGGCTGATCAGCTTAATTGAATGACAACTATTGCATTTGGAAATAAATTTGCTCTATTTAGTAAATATTCTATTAATGATCTTATACTATTAATATGGTGGTCAATGATTATTCTTCTGTACAGTTCAAGAAAGAGACAAGATAACAGAATAGTTTGAACTGCTTGACATGAGAGAAGGGTAAGCTTTGAATAATTTGTATTATAATATAGGCAGTAATTAATAAGCAATTGCTTCTGTTTTGTTTATATCAAGAATGAGGTTGAGCATAGAAATTTATAAGTGGTGCTTTTCATGAAAGACCACAGACTTTTATAAAAAGTATAACAGCAACGATTTATTTGTATAAACATAATAAAGTAAATTTGCATGACTGTTCTGAACTAGTACATATTATCTTTTTATTGACTGGAGAATCATTTGATTTTAATCCCCAAAATCTATTGTTTTAATTTATGCACAACAGAGGTGCTATTTCTCCCATCAGGTGCATTTGTTGATGTGCTTTTGGCATCATTTTTATTCCTAAATTTCAGTATCTTCATTATATTCTAATAATTATACGAAAAGTCCTAACATACTCTTTTAAGTAAAGGTTTAAATTGTTATATTCAAGAAGCTATGATTCTATGTGAAGACCAGTAATAGGACAGTAAATGAAAATAAAAGTGTGGTATAAACCCAAAAATATTATTGTAATGAAATCCTTAAATAAGAAAATGAGCTGAAGCTGAAAGAAAATAATTTACTTAATTAAAACAAGCATTAATATTGTATTTAAAGCATAATGAACAACTAGGAGCAAGTGAATTCACTAAATTAGAAAAAGGTTGGAGATTTTTAAAAAGATCAACTCATTTCATTTTCATCTTCTGCATGCAAGAGAATTTGTCTTGAATTCGTAAATGTAGCACAAAGAATTTAAAGCATGAACTCTCTTTGAAGTACAAAGGGTCATTAGGAAAGAACACATGTATTTTTAAGTTAATTTACCTTCTAGATTTTACCAATTTACATTATATAATGCTGGAATAATTTACAAATATGACCCAGTCACCATCACCAATCCTTGAGAAATAATGAATAGGAAAGGAAGCTCTAAAAATGGGAATTTCACTATCTTGATTTAAAAAATCTTATAGTTCAAATTTTCAAAAGTATAGACAAGTAAAAGATGCAAACTCATTAAATGTGATGACATTTGTTGTTTTTCTCTTTCCTTTTATTAATGGTCAGATTTTTCTAGCTTGGGTTATGAAGAATATTCTGCTTATATATTCTCTTCATGCCATTTTTCTTATATTTCAGGCACATAATAACATTTTTATTTCTTAAAATAAAATATGTTTTTATTCCTACTGCCATGCCTGTTTTATAAAGTGTCTATTAAGAAATACGGTGCCTGTGGCTGAGTCAGTAGGGCGCCGCCCCCATATACAGAGGGTGGTAGGTTCAAACCCAGCCCCGGCCAAAAACTGCAAAAATAAATGAATAAAATAAAATTAAAAAGAAACAGTAAGTATAGAGAAAAATGTTCAAAGAAGTTATGTAACTTTATCAAATTGCAAAAGTCTACATCGTCATGTAAGTAGGCCTAGAACAATAAAAATGCTATTATCACCCTAGAAGCCTCCCCTTCCTGTTTCTTTCTCCCCAAAGAGTCACTATTACCAAGACTTCTGGCACCAAAGAGCAGTTCCAGCTATATTTGAACTTTATATGAATATGGTATAATACTTGTATTTAGCATTTATTATTTAATATTTTTGTTGTGAGGTTCATCAATATTGATGTTGGAAGTTGAAGTTTCAAAAAACTTTTCTTGTAAATATGATGCTGAAACTTCTTTCTGCAATAGGTCTTTGGTCTCAGAGATTCAAAGAATGAACCCAAGGACTACAGAAAACAGAGAAAATATAGGATTAATTAACATAGACAAGAGTAGGGAAGGAAGGAAAGGCACCAGAGCTTCTGGCAGGGTGAGGGGTGAGGTAGGAGGGGTGAATGAGGGGCTGGGAGGGGGGAGGGGAAAGAAGAATGGGCGAGGGGAGACCCAAGTGAGAAATCCCCACATTGGTCTTTCTTCTAGGGTCTTAATATTGTTTGGGGAATTACTGTTGGTCAGGACTTGACAGACTTCAATGTTGATTAGCAACTGAATGAAGTTGTTAATAAATGAATGCAGTTCCTTCAGCTGAGGGGAAGGAGAGAGGAGGAGGTCCACTCCAGAAGGGGCCTAGCTTATATGAAATGCTGGAAAAGCTGCTTTTCTCCTGTTTTTCTTGTATTCAGAGAGTGCAATTTGAATATAAAGTCTGTTTGTTTAGGCCTGGAAAACAGAAGTTTTTGTCTTGCTTTGACTGGGGGAAACTTTGTATCAGTATCACACTTCAATGTGTGAATACTTTCATTTTGAAGTTTCTATATCCATTTTTTGTTGGACATTTAGGAAGCTTAATATTTCGCACTGTTAGCAGTGGTTCTGCTATTAAAATTCTAATCTAGCACATCTGCTGAGCATTTCAGTTGGCTATTCATCTGGAAATGAAATCATTTCCAGTAATAAAGTGGCATGTAACACTATTAGATATTGCTAAACAGATGACCCAAAGTAGTTGCACTCTGACTAGCAATATATGAGATTTTAAATAGCCCAAAGCTTTATCCATATTTTGGTTTATTCTATGATTTTTAAAATTAGCCATTTTAGGAGTTTATGTAATGATATTGTTGCTGGAATTTCTGCCATGTATCCATGTATTGGGTTCTTCTGGTCTTGGAGATTTGAAGAATTAACCCATGGACCATGCAAATCAGTGACAGGGCAGAATTTATTGACAGAGAAAGGACTATGGAAGGAAAGAAAGGCCACAGAACCTCTGACCACAGAGAGTGGAACCCAAGTGGGCCCCCCCCAGGGGCCTTTTGTCTAGGAGTTCATATACTGCCTGTAAGCAGGGAGGTCTTGGGAATGTATGTCACACTTGTCTAGGAGCCCATGTTGATTATCAGATGAATGTATTAGCAAGGGAATGTCATCCTCACAGTTTTTGTCCCAAGTCTGGGAACCTCTCCAGGAGAGACCCGCCCAGATGAGATACCAGTCAGGCCACTTTTCTCACATCTTGCTTGAGTCCAGAAAATGTGGTCTGGAAAGACCTGTTTGCCCAGGACTAGAAAATGGGGGTCCCTGTCTCAGCTCTGAATGGGAGAACCCTGTAACAGTATTTAATTGTGATATTATTTTTATTTCTCTGAAGGATAAGGATAGTAAGCAATTTTTCAGTTGTTTTTTAAATATCTGAATACGCATTATTGCAAAGATTCTGTGTATGAAGGTGAGGGAAAACTTCCCCTTTCTCCTGAAAGTTTGCTGAAAGATCAACTCACAATTAAGTCAGATGACTAAGGGAAAGAGGTTAATTTATCACACACACAGGGAGAAACATGGAGTAATTACTTAGTATCTCAGTGAGGTCCAGAAATTTTTATATCCTTCTTTTAGAGGGATTGGGGGTGGTGGTGGTGAGGAATATAGGTAACGCATGGTACCCCATGATTGCATTAATGTACACAGGTATGATTTAATTAAAAAAATAATAAAATAAAATAAAATGATTTGACCTGGGTCTGGTTAACCTTCTTGATCTACTTTACTGCAATATATTGCAATAATGGGGAGGAGAAGGGAAGTCAATTGTCTCTTGACAGGTCTGTCTGCTTATGTAAACAGAGGGAAATCCCCTTCCAAAGATTTTAATTGCTAATTCAAAATACTCTTTATAGCAAGGAGTCATGTTCTGGGGTGAAATTTCCTAAGATCTTTTGTTCATTTTTCAAAGGAGTTTTTGCCCTTTTATTTTCCATTGATTGATATGAGTTCTTTAAATATTTGTCATTTAACCCACAGAAAAAATTGGGGGAAATTTTCTATAATAATGAATTTTGTAATTAATTAACACGGTATAATCCTTCATATATTTAGATTTAATTTTCCTCAGTATTTTGCAGCCTTTAATATAGAAGCTTCAAATATTTATTTATTCATGCGTATTTGATGTTCTCAAAGCTACTGAAATTTCTATTGTATTTGACTAAAATGTAGAAATTCTTTTTTATGTTTATTTTGTATGCTAACCTTTCATCCTGATTTTGTTGAATTTACTTAGTAAATTGCTTACTTCATGCTTTTTACACAAATTATTTTTGATTTTCTGAAGACATAATTATATCATCTGCAAACAATGACAATTTTATTACTTCTTTCTTATTTTTAAGTCTTTTATTTCCATTTATAGCCCCAGGGTATGTATTAAAAACTCTAAAATGATGCAGCATATAATTTGTGAAGGGGATATCATTGTCACCTTTGAAAAATCAAGAGGAAAATTTCTGTATTCTGTGACTAAATCTGATGTTTACCGTAGGCTTTCTGCAGCCACTGGTTTCAATTTTACCTTGCTCACTTTTTCCTATTTTACTTTTTTCTGGGGGGGGAGGGAGGGACAGAGTCTCACTAATTTACCCTGGAGTTGAGAGCCATGGCACCATAGCTCACAGCAACCTCAAATTCTCAGGCTCAAGTGATTCTCTTGCCTTAGCTTCCCCAGTAGCTGGGACTACAGGCTAGTGTAGCCTGCCACAATGCCAAGCTATTTTTTAGTGACGGGATCTCACTCTTGCTCAGGCTGGTCTCAAATTCCTGAGCTCAGACTATCCACCTGCCTCAGCCTCCCAGAGTGCTAGGACTATAGGCATGAACCACCTCACCTGGCCTGCTATTTTACTTTTGTTAATGGTATAAATTAGATTGATTTTAACAGGTGTGTTAATAACATAATAATAATAATAATAATGTAATAACTATGTTATTGAAACATAGTTCACATGCCATACAAATGAAGAAGTATTTGTTTTGTAGAGTATTCACAGAGTTCTGAAGATACTATCATAATTAATTTTAGAGCATCTCTCACTCCAAAAAGAAACCCAGTACCCATAAACAGCCAGTCGCCAGTTTCTCTCTGCTTCTCATCACAATCTCGCTCCCATAGACCTAGCTGACTACAGAAAAAATTCTGTCTGTACAGATCTGACAATTTTGAACATATCATGTAAACAGATTCATGTAATGTGATCTTTGTGACTGGCTTCTTCTTTTTAACATTATGGTTTTAAAATCATTCCACGTGGTAGCATGTATTATGTATGTATTAATACTTCATTCATTTTAAATGCTTCGTTCATTTTTATTTTAAAAATAGCCAAATAATATTTCATTGTGTAGATACAGAATACTTTATCAGCAGATGGGCATTTGAGTTTTTTCTACTTTGTTTATTACGAAACACTGCTATGAACATCTGCATACTAAACTTTATGAGGATGTATTTCTACATATCTTGGTCATGTGATAGTTACGTGGTCACATGATAACCATGTCATGGTAAATTCCAGAGCAATTGCATCGTGTTAAATTTCCACAGCAGATGGATGAAGTTTCCATCCTCCCCCCCCCCCCACTTCCTTGTTAGCATTTGATCTTCACTGACATTTTAAATACAGCAGTCCTAGAGGGTGAGAAATTGTATCATTGTGGTTTTGATTGGTATTTCCCTAATGATTAATGATACTGAGTTTCT
This sequence comes from Loris lydekkerianus, assembly GCA_963574355.1. Lineage (NCBI taxonomy): Eukaryota > Metazoa > Chordata > Mammalia > Primates > Lorisidae > Loris > Loris lydekkerianus. The sequence continues at coordinate 22,167 of CAUYPK010145024.1, forward strand.
TTTCATATGCCTATTGTGATTTTTATATCTTTGTAAAGAAACAACTATTGAGATCATTTACCCATTTTAAAATTGGGCTATTTGCCTTTTTGTTGTTGAGTTGTAAGAATTTGTTGTATATTCTGGATATAATCCTTGATTAGATATGTAATTTGAAAATATTTTCTCTCATTTATTCTATTTTCAAATTCTTAGGTATGTCCTTTACTATACAAAAGTTTAAAATTTCATAAGGTCTAATTTGTCTCTTTTTTCCCTTTGGTTATTTGCACTTATGTGTCAAATGAAAGAATGCTTTGCCTAACCCAATGTTGCAAATATTTACATCTGGTATATGGTCTATGCAGATAATATTTTGTTGGTATCTGTATTTCCCTGCTTACATTTAATCCTGATTTTGAAATTTGTTTTGAAACTATTGTAAATAGGCTTACATTAATTTTTACTTTATATTGCATATTGCTAGTACATCAAAATACAACTTATTGAATATTGATTCTGTATTCTGCAACTTCGATGAACTTATTTATTATCTCTAATAAAGTTTGTGTGCTTTCCTTATGACTGTCTCAATATATTTATGGCTTATACAAGTATTTATACCTTTCTAATTTGCTAGACTTTTATTTATTTTTCTGGCTGAATTGCCCTGACTGGAACCTTCAGACAATGTTGATGAGAAGTGGCAAGATTGGGCATTCTTGTTCTGTTCCTGATCTAAATTGAAAAGTTTTTGTTCTTTTACCATAACTATTAGCTATGGGTTTTCTCTAAATAATCTTTGTGAGGTTGAAGTTTCCTTCTACTGTATTTTTAGTTAAACTAATTTTACCATGAGAAGATACAGGGTTTTGCTGAGTGCTTTTTCTCTGCTTTTAAAAGATGACCATAGATATTTTTTCCTTTATTCTATCAATACGGCATATTGCACTAACTGGTCTTTTAATGTTAAACCAGCATTGTATTTTGGGGATAAATCCTACTTGGTCAAGGTGTATAACTGTAGTATGCTGTCAATTCAAGTTACTAGTGTACTTTGAAGATTTTTGCATATATATTCATTAGGGATATTGGCCTGTGGTTTTCTCACAATGTCTTTGTTTGGCTCTGGTGTTAGGATAATACTGATCTTAGAGAAAAAGGTAGTGTTTCCCCTTCTTCTATTATTATTTATTGGGAGTAATTGAGAAGAACTAGTATTAATTCTTCTTTAAAACTTTGGTAGAGGAGGGTGGATTGCTTGAATTCAGGTGTCTGAGACCAGCCTGAGCAAGAGGGAGACCCCATCTTTAAAAAAAATTAACCAAATTTGTGGCAGATGATTGTAGTCCTAGCTACTCAGGAGGCTGAGGCAGGAAAATTGCTTGAGCCCAGGAGTTTGAGGTTGCTCTGCCTAGGGTGACAGAGTAAGACCGTGTCTCAAAATAAAAAAAATAACTTTAGTAGAATTCACCAGTGAAGGTATCTGGTTATCAATCTCTTTCCTTGTTATGTTGGTCTATTAAGATTTGTATTATATATTTTTTCTTTGGACAGTTTGTGAATTTCAACAATATTTTTTATTTTATTGGATTGTCTAGTTTATCAGTGTACATTTATTCACAGTATTTTTCAAAAGTACTTTATTTCTGTAAAGTTAATAGTGCTACGTCCTGTCTCAATATTGATTTTAGCTATCTACATTTTCATTTTTCTTTTTTAGTTGAGTTAAATGTTTGTAAATTTTGTTGATATTTTCAAAGAACCTACTTTGGCCTCATGAATTTTTCTCTATTGATTTGCTATTCTCTATGTATTTATTTCTATCCTTACCTTTATTAATGTCTTCCTTTTCTTTTTGTTTTTGCTTTGAGTTTTTATTTATTTATTTATTTTTTATTTATTTATTTATTACCTTTTTCTAGTTTTTGAAGATGAAAGGCTAGGAAAATAGATTAAAACCTTTCTTATTTTTAATGTGGACATTTATATGTGTAGATTTACCTCTAAACATGACTTGTGCTACATTTCTTAAATTTTGGTGTGTCATGGTTTTATTTTATTCTTCTCAAAGTATTTTTTAACTTCCTTGTGATTAAACCTCTGACTAGTTATTTAGGGGTACATTGCTTAATTTTCACGTATTTGTAAGTTTTCCAGACTTTCTTCTTTCATTGATTTTTTGATATAATTCCTTTGTTTGGAAAACATACTGTATGTAATTTCAATGTTTATAAATTATTGAGACAAGTGCTGTGGCCTAGAATCTTTTTTTTTTTTTTAATTTTAATTTTAATTTTTATTTTTTGCAGTTTCTGGCCAGGGCTGGGTTTGAACCTGCCACCTCCAGCTTATGGGGTCAGTGCCCTTCTCCTTTGAGCCACAGGCACCACCCATGGCCTAAAATCTTTTATGTTAAAGAGTGTTCTATGTGTATTTGAGAAGAATATATATGCTGCTGTTCTTTGGTGGAGTGTTCTGTAATTATCTGTTATGGGTCCTTGGTTTTCAGTGTAGCTCAATGCTTCTCTTTTCTTTTTTCTTTTCTTTTTTTTTCTTTCTTTTTTTTTTTTTTTTTGAGAGATAGTCGCACTACTCCCTTGGTAGAGTGTTGTGGTGACACAGCCCACAACAACCTCAAACTCTTGGGCTTCAGCAATTCTTTTGCCTCAGCCTCCCAAGTACCCGGGATTATAGGTGCCCACCACAACGTCTGGTTAGTTTTGTTGTAATTATTATTGTTTGGCAGGCCTGTGCCAGGTTTGAACCTGCCAGCCCCCGTGTATGTGGCTGGTGCCCTAACCACTGAGCTATGGGCACCAAGCCTTCTCTTTCCTTTTTATTTTCTGTCTAGTTTTCTTATATGTTATTGAAAGTAGGTATGGAAGTATTCAAATGTTATTTTTAATTGCCTCTTTCTATCTATGTCAATTTTTGCTTCATGTATTTCAGAACTGTGTTGTCAAGAGCATGTGTGGTTATAACTATTTTATTTTCTTAGTGGATTAGTCCCTTTATGACTACAAAATATTCTTTTTTGTCTCCAGTTACTCTATTTGTTTTAAAATCTATGTTGTCTGACATTAATATAGTCATTCCCACCCATTTCTGTTTTCTTTTGTAATTAAAAGTTTCTTTTTTTGCAAAAGAAAATACAGTAGAACCTCCATAGGTGACCACCACCCTACATTGACCACCTCCTTAAGTTGACCTACTTTTCATAGACCAGACATGCACCACGTGTAAGTATTGGTACAATAGACCTAGTGCCTTTTGTTGACCATGTTGTTATAGTCCCTTTGGTGGTCAACTTATAGAGGTTCTACTGTATCAAATTCCATTTTATCAGACAGTGTATGATTGAATTAAATTAAAAAAAAATCCATCTGCTGGTGGATCCATCCATGCTGCCAGTGGCTCAAAGGAGAAGGGAGCTGGCCCCATATACTGAAGGTGGCAGGTTCAAACCCAGCCCTGGCCAAAAAATACAAAAAAAAAAAAAAAAAAAAAATCCATTCTGCCAATCTCTGTTTAATCAGAAAATTTACTTTGTGTATTTTTCAAAATACCAAACTGAAAGCAATACGGAATTATGGTTATTTTCATGTATTCATAAATATATTCATAATTATATGTATTCAAAAATACATGCATATTAAATAATCAGTAGAAATCCCCAAATATATATATACAACACTGGCCATATATTTGGAGATTTCTTCCTATTATATATATTATTTACATTATATATATATAATGTAATATATATATTATATATATATATAATGTAAATAATGTCAAAAATGCATTTTTAGTATATGAGGGCTGTCTGGAAAGTATTCAGCATTGTTCATGCTATTTCTCATGTTATATGACTGAATATTTTCTGAATATATAAATGCTTTTTTTCTACTAATTTGTTAATATATCAAATGTCCCTTTGTTTCAAGTGTTTTAAGCTCTGCTCAAAACATTGAAAATATAATAGTAAATAAGGGAGGGCTAGGACTTATCCTTAGTAGGCTTGCACTCCAGTGATGGATGTAATAGAAAAGGAATAAATTAGAGTCACTTTACAATCGGCTGCTATTTGAAATGTTGCAGGAGCCAAGACTTCTCAGGACGATTGTTCGAGCTGGTGTAAGGATAAAAAGAGCAGGAGTGAGGCTGGTGGCACTCAGAATGGTGCAGCATTTGACATACCATGGCAGGCTTTCCTATAATACAGCCTCTAACAAAACCAGACTGTCCAGAACTCCTGGTAGTAGAATTGTTTACCTTTATACCAAGAAGGTTAGAAAGCACCAAAATCTGCATATGGCGTCTGCCCAGGCAGACTTCCAGGGGTTTATGCTGTGAGACCTAAAGTTCTTACGAGGTTGTCTAAAATAAAAAAAAATAAAAAATAAAAAAAATAATAAAAAAAAACATGTCAGCAGGGACTATAATGGCTCCACGTGTGCTAAATGTGTTCGTGACCGGATCAAGCGTGCTTTCCTTACTGAGGAGCAGAAAATCGTTGTGAAAGTGTTGAAGGCACAAGCACAGAGTTAGAAAGCTAAAAAGGAAAATGCAGCTTTTTTAAGTAATAAAAATTAAAATACTTTTTTTTTTTTTTTTTAGAGAGAGTCCCACTTTATTGCCCTCAGTAGAGTGCCATGGTGTCTCAGCTCAACAGCAACCTCTAGCTCTTGGGCTTAGGTGATTTTCTTGCCTCAGCCTCCCAAGCAGCTGGGATTACAGGTGCCCATCACAACACCCAGCTAAAAAATTAAAATATTTTTTAAAGGAAAATAAATTAATTAATAAAGAAATTTCAAATTATGCAAATTCCCACAAAGACAATTCCAGCGCAATGTGCTACCATGTTGCTAGGATACTGGGATAGCTACTTCTGCCAAATTTTTCAGAGAAGACTTCTCTGAGGGAGTTACTATTTGAACTGTGGCTGAAGGAAATAGCGAAGTGAAAATCTGGGGAAAGAACATCCAAGTCAATGGAAGAACAAGTGTAAATGCTCAGAGATAAAGCCAGGTGGATGTGTTTCTTACCTGGAGATGAGAACTATGACCATCCTAGCTGTAGTATAAAGTTGAGGGAGAAAGAGAATGAAAATGAGGGTGAAGACACAGTCAGAAAAAGGTAGATAGAAACAAATCGTGAATAAATAAATATTCTTAAGATGTCTACTTGACTATGAACAGTCTTGAATACATTGCACGTAAGGTACCTGACAGCTATTATAGTAGGTGGCAAAATTTATATTCAAGAGGCAAAATTGGTTTTGTAAGCAACTCTTTAAAGTTTTTTTGTCTGCTTATCTTCAGAGTAGATATTAAATGATGCCAAATTCACAAAGATCCTACTCTCCTTTCTTTTAAAAAATATTAAATCTTTATGATGCACTTATTTTATGATTTTAATGAAAGGCTAAACCTCTTTTTGCAAGGGCTATATGGTGTTTATACACTTAAATTCCTCTTAACTCTTAGGAAGTACTGTAAATGACATAAAGAATTCGTAGATTATCATTTGAAAATAAATGAATTTAAAAAATACAATTGTCCAAATTGATTGTTTGAAACAGATCCTTTCTCATGGATATCAATTCAATGGATAAAAAGAAAAATGACCAATTTCAAGTATATGTATCCAATGCTATATATAAATTACTCAATATTTTGCAGATGGAAAGAGCAAGTTTCTTTTTCTCCACAGTTGCTCAAATAAGCAACTTGTTTCATTTCATTTCTTCTAAAGTCAAATTTACAAGGCTTATTAAATGTAGGAGTTTTCAAAGATTATTATGTTAGTGTATTATAGGATTATGCAATTTTAAGCTTGTACATGTTTTTTAGAAAGTTTCATTTATCTCTGCCTGATAAACTATGTATTATTTTATGTTATGAATGTTGTTTGGTTTGGGTAGCATACCTTTAACTACTCTTGAAATTTAGCACATAAATAACTATAAATCCAAGAATTATAAGTTTGGAAGACCCCTACAGAAGAGTTAAAATATGTTTGATCTAGTTTGTACCTCTGAAGAAGAAAGAGAACGTGTCAATTCATTAAAATATGACACGATTGCTCACAGAATTCTTGACATAGATAAATCCTAATCTAAAGAATTTTAAGCTCCCATTTATTCCCAAAGAAATTAGTCCAAAGAGGTTGGGAATGTTGATGGACCATTTGCCAACTGACCTCAGGTGCCCTATGAAACTCTTCTTTCTGGAAAAAAAAAAAAAAAAAAAAAAAAAAAAAGGCATTTTTGAGGTATCAGTACATCTTTTCTCTCCTCTCAGTTTACGTGCTTCTTTATTCATGGAGCTCTTGACTGTGATAATATGAGTACCATTGATTAATTTAAATATTTGACAACAAAACATACCTTGGGGAAAAGAAAAGGTAGACAATTACACCATTATACTGTATTAGGGTAGGGATAGTAATAATTTTTATGGGCACAGCTATTCTTTTTTTTTAAGGATTTCTCAAAGTTGTATGACTGATAATTAGTCTTCAGACACATGAAAATGAGGGGCGGGAATGGCACGTTTTTAAACTTCAAAGTAATGTAACAGAAATTAAAAGGAGTAACTTTGTAATACTTGGTATAACCTGGGCACACAAGTGTTTCAATTCTTAAGTCTAATTTTCTAGACACTGTTACTATCACAAATTATGTTTCTATACATTCTGTTTCTGCAAAAGTAGCTCTGTAATATTGCTTTATGCAGTTTCTTTTAAATCAGATAGAAAAAAATTTTAAAAGTGAAAATTTATTTATACTGTCTTTTATACTGGAAGAGGCTTTTTGCACTGAGCAAACACTTGAGTTCTAAAAAAGACAAGCCTGGGATGGCATCTGTGACTCAAAGGAGCAGGGCGCCAGCCCCATATGCTGGAGGTGGCGGGTTCAAACCCAGCCCTGGTCAAAAACTGCAAAAAAAAAAAAAAAGTAATAAATAATAATAATAAATAAATAAATAAAAATAAAACAGACAAGCCTTTGTACAGCTCTCTCAAGGAGTGGTGAGATATATAAAATAATAACAATTCTTTGCACGTTAGATTCATTCTGTTCTCACATGTTCTGGGAATGTGGGTACTTGCTTTTATTATTACCTCTAAATCAAGAAGCAAGGACTAGGTATAGGTTAAGTTAAAAATGCTGTAAAGAGGTTGGTGCCTGTGGCTCAAGGAGTAGGGTGCCGGCCCCATATACCGAGGGTGGTGGGTTCAAACCCAGAACTGCCCCCAAAAAGAAAAAAAAATAAAATAAATAAAAATGCCATAAAGATTACTATTCATTACTGACACTCTACCATGTTTCTTACATAAATGCTTCCCCCTTGGCTGTACATTTTGGTTAATTTCCAGAGTTCTGGAAATTATCAGTTTAAATTATCACTTTGCTCTGATTATTTTTGTCAATTTTTTTTTCATTGCATCTATAGAAAGGAAAATTTTCAGAGGTCTTTATTAAATCACTTTTGCTCATGTCATTATGAAATGTTAAGGAATAAGAGGCATAGAAGGGCCTGGTGTCCTCTAAGAACTTTCCAGCATGTTGCACACATGCCTTTTCTTCTATTTACATCCGTAGACAAAATGTATCACACACCACATGTAGCTGCAAGGCAGGCTGGGAAACACCCTCATTCACGGTGCCCACATACCCTGCTATAGATTAAGAGCCAATTGTTAGCCAACCATAAGAGAATGGTTATTGAGGCAGAAAAAGACTGCATTATTTTCTTACATACAACATACTCCCTCTTCCCCAGAGGACTCACACAATTCTGCTTTCATAACCAACTTCATAATTCTTCTCAGCTACTTTATCCAGGCCCATGTTAAAGATGTTTATGTGCTAAGCAGTTCTTTTCATTGAGCTCAAATGTGGCTACTTATCGGGTAGCATTCTAAAAAGCATCAGAAAATGAGAATAAGCAAGGAAATCTGTCAATGATCTATTGAAGGCCATAATCAGACACCACTTCGCAGGAATTACACAGATCCCCCTTATTTCTCAGAGAAGTAGGTCCCTTGTTTAGGCTAACTAAAAGAACCTGGCTCTCCCTCTGTCTTTTCTCTCATAGATTCTGCTAAAGTAAAAGATGGAAATAGCAAAGGCAGAAAACACCGAAGTTATGGATTTTTTTGAATTCATTAATTCAACTTTATTTAATTCAATAATTGAATAAAAATAGAATGTTCTGTAACAAATTTATGTCAATGAATTTAGCAACTAAAGTAAATGTACACATTTCTTAAATTATCAAAGCTAACTCTAAAAAAAGTAAATAATCTGAATTATCGTCTATGTGCTAAAGTTTTAAGTCTTGTTTTATTTAATATTTTACCTCTTTTTCTCTTTTTTTTACATTTATGTTATTTATATTAATCTATATTCACATGTTCTTTCCCATGTTATGTGCAGTCTGCTTATCTGCTCATTGAAGAAATTTCTTATCTCTGATACCATCTTGATTTTTTATTTCTCTGCTGAAATAATTCCATCTGTTTATAGATTTTTTTCCAGTGGCTTTCCCTATCACAATTCCCTTGGTTATCATGTTACTTTCCTTCATATGTGCTGCATGTAATATCTGCATAAATATATTTACCTCTACAAAACAAGGCACTAGTTTTCCATCCTTCAATATCCCAGTCCTTAAAATCTATTTTTATTGTGATCAGGAAGAAAGAAGTCCATAGGACAACTCAGGATTGGATCCGGAATAAAATTACTTCTGCTGCCACTTAAAGCAGCATGATTCAGGGCCTACATCTATCTCTTGACATAAATAATACTAAGAATAAGACGCTGGACTTCCAGCTTCAGCTGCCATAGAGGAAAACGTATGTACTGCCATATTCGTCAGATGAAATAATAATCTTAATTCAAGAAGTTTACTCTTGCCTTCAAAAATTGCATGTGGATTTGTCTGCTAATGAAAATTAATTGAGTGTGTAAAATTACTCACTCAAATTATTAACTGGGTAAGATAATATTCTGCTCTTCAGACTTTAGGATGCAGTTAAGTATTTCTATGGGGATTAAAGTAGTATTGAGTAACTCTATTTTTTTTTTTTTTTAATTTTTTTGAGGGAGAGTCTCGCTCTGTTGCCCGAGGTAAAGTGCCATAACCTCAGTTCTAGTTCATATCAACTCCAAACTCCCAGGTTAAGTGATCCTCCTGCCTCAGCCTCCCAAGTAACTGAGACTACAGGCAACCACTCTAACACCTGGCTAATTTTTCTATTTTTAGTAGAGACAGAATTTCACTCTTGCTCAGACAGGTCTTGAATTCCTAACTTCAAGGAATCCTCCCACTCTTGGCCTCCCAGAGTGCTAAGATTATAGTTGTGAGCCACTGCACCCTACCAAGTGACTCTATTTTTAATATTTGCCTAAATTTCCAAGGCAGTCAAATTGTGAGACAAAAAAGACTATTGTGTCCACTGACAGCTACAACTGTGATACGTAGGAGCAAGGAAGAAGAAAGGAAGTTAAATGACCAGAAGAATATTACATTTTAAGATCAAATTGGAAGAGTGAGAAAATGGGAAATTAGTCAAATTTATATAATTGGTCTAAATTATCCACTGCACAAAAGAGACATTCACTTTTAAAAAATTCTTACTTCCTTCTTCTTTCTTTGTTTCCTTTTTTTTCTTTTTTCTTTTTTTCTTCTTGCTAGTTGTCCTTCTTAAATAATAACACATGTACAAGTCCCTCTGCACCTCAAACTCTAAAAGCTATTATCATGTTTCAAATTGATTCACCGAACAAATCACATGCAGGAAAGATTGTCTCTGGATAGTTACTGAGTAATACAAAGCCAAAAGTGAGCTCCGGTCTTAATCTTTGTTTTGGTTTTTGGAGTTGTATGTTATGTTAAACTGTTGGGGCTTCCTCCAATAATAGTTACCCATTGAGACTTCATGATATACTAGTTTACTGTCTATTTTTTCCCAGCTTTTTTAAGGTATAATTGACAAATAGAATTGTATACCTATGTTTAATCTATATAATGTGATGTTTTGATATGCGTGTATATTACAAAAATGTTACCACAATCAAGCTATTCACATTCCATTACCTCACAGTTATGCATGCTTTAGAGTGTGTGTGTGTGTGTGTGTGTGTGTGTGTGTGTGTGTGTGTGTAATAGTAGCTACATTCACCAGCCTGTACATTAGGTCTCCAGAGCTTGTTCATTCTGATCATAGAAATTTTACACTCTTTGTCCAATATCTCACCAAATCACAAGCTCCAGCCCCTGGCAACCACCATTCTACTCTGCTACTGTGATTTCTAACATTTTTTATTCCACATGTAAATAAAATCATGCAGGAGGAGTATTTATTATCCGGTGTCTGGCTTATTTCACTTAATGTGTCTTCCAGATTCATCCAGATGGTCACAAAAGGCAGGATTTCCCTCTTTCTCACAGTTGAATCATGTTCCATTTTGTGCGTATGTGTGCAGACATATCATACATGTACACACATGAGCAAATGCCACATTTTCTTTATCTATTTATGAATCCATAAACACTTAAGTGATTCCATATCTTGGCTGTTACGAATAATGTTACAGTGAATACAGGAATGCAGATATTTCTTTAAGATATGATTTGTTCCTTTGAATATAACTGAAAAGGGGATTTCTGGGTAATTCTATTTTTCTATGTTTAGTTTTTCAAGAAACCTCTCTTCTGTTTTTCATAACATCTGTGTCACTTTACATTACATCCCTTTTCTCTGCATCCAGGCAATTTTTCATCCTTTTGACAATAGCCACTCTAGCTGGTGTGAGGTGATATCTTATTATGATTTTGATTTGCATTTCCCTGCTGTTTGGTGATGTTAGATATTCTTTCATATAAATGTGGGGGACATTTGCATGTCTTTGTTTTTGAGAAATGTCTGTTCAGATTTGTTTCCCATTTTGTAATCAAATTTTTTTTTTGTTATTAAGTTATTGAGTTTGGATACCAATCTGTTGTAAGATGTATGGTGTCCAAATAGTTTCTGTAATTTCTTAGGGTGTCTCTTCATGCTAGTTATTATTTGCTCTGCTCTACCAAAGCTTTTCAGTTTTATGTAATTCCATTTGTCTATCTTTGCTTGTGTTGCCCAGGTTTGAAGGTCAGATCAGAAAAAAATCATTGCCCCGACCAAAGTTACAGGGTTTTATTTCTATGTTTTCTCCTAGGTTTCTTTACATGTTTAGGTCTGGCATTAAGTCTTTCATCTAATTTGAGTTGATTTTTGTATGTGGTATGAGATAATGCTTTAATCCTATTCTTCTGCATGTAATATCTGGTTTCCCCAGCACCATTTATTAAAGAAACTCTCCTTTCCCCACTGCTAGCTAACACCACTTGACCATAAATATTTGGTTTACTTCTGAGCTTTCTATTTTGGTTTATCGGTTTACAGGGTTTTTTATGCCTGTATCATACTGTTTTGATTATCATAACTTTGTAAAATATTTTAAAATCAAGCAAGGCAAGGCTTCCAGCTTTGTTGTTTCTCAAGATTTCTCTGGCTATTCAGCCTCTTTTATAATTTCTCGCTGGCTTATATTGAAAGTTCCTAATTCTTTCCCTTTATTTCTTTCTTACTATCTTTCCTTTTTTCATTATTCATTTTGGAGAAATTCTGGAAATAAGAAAAGATAAAGCTTTTCAGTTAGTAGTCCAAGACACACCTGAGAAGTCATTCAGCTGCTGACTGAGACTTTTTCAACTAGGGAGATCATAACCTTTAGTAAATGCTCTTCAGTGCAAAATCACTGTGCTCATACTACGAGCAATCAAACGTAAGCCAAGCATTTCTTAGCTCTAGAAAACTTTCAAAAATTAAACTTTGAAACAAAGATCAATTATATGCTTTAATAAGAACTCTTAAGAGACTGCCTGAAATTTATTATTTATTTTAAATTGAAATATATTTTTGACCTTTTTGTTCTAAAGGTATTGTCCTCTCAGACTTGTCTCAGAGACATGACTCTTGGCAAAAAGAATAAAAATTCCTGATACATAAATTTATTTTCTTTTCAAATTCTTTTTTAACTTTTTGTTCTGAGACACAAAAAGCTGAACAATGACATGAAATAATATGTTGCTCCCTAGAGAATTACTCATTATCCATTAGACATTTATCAAGTACTATTAAGCATTAAAAAATTACAAAAAGCCTAGCTAGTTAGTGACAAAAGCACTCATATAATTAGTAAAATGAGTATAATGACTTGAAAAAATTCTCAGTGAAAAGAAAGGTGAAAATCTTTGGGAAAATGTAAAAGACTGAAAAGAATATAATTACTTTATTTATTCTCCCAAACATCTTGTTTTGAATGGAGTGGTGGTTAAAATAAATTTAAATTGCAGCATATTAAAATACTGATTTATCAAAGTGTCAGTTTCTAGACACTGACAGTCTTTGTAATACAAAATGTCTGGGATAGGAGAATGTTGGTTTTTGAAGTGAATATTCTTTAGCTATAAGCTTGAATTATGCTAGGAATAATGCAGGAAGTTTGTGAACGAGGTTAGAATAATTAAGGCAATAAAGGTACCAGATGATAAATACATAAAGGAGAAAAAACACTGTTATTAAAGATTTAGTAATGCTCTTAAAAAAATAGGTTTAGAGATTCTACTTTTCTGTTTTCTCCAAGGTAGTCTTTGAGACATCCTGTGTAAGTCCATCTTCTTGTGTTGTGACATTTCACAATGACGTGATTAAGGTAATTTTATACATGAAAATATTTTTTCTCAGGAGCTTAAAATTTCATGGAGATGTTCTCTTCTTTTTACGTATTTTTACAAATGCATATTACTAATCAAAGAATGAAACAAACAAAAATTTTATATAGTTTCAGATAGCGTGGGACAATGTGACATTTACTTTGTAAATCATATTCTAGGGGAAAAACTCAGGTTTGGAGACAGGAAATATTTTTGTTTCATTTTTTTAATTTGGGAACAAGTTGAATTCCATCATGTGTACATATCATACAGTGATGAAGTCTGGGCTTTTAGTGTATCTTCACCAAATAATGTACATTTTACCCCATAGGTAATTCCTCATCCCTCCCCATCTCCCTTTCCCCACTTTTAAGAATCCAATGTCCGTAATACCACTCTAAGCCCTAGAAGACATAGGTTAGCTCATCACTTACAAGTGAGAACATGCAGCCTTTACTTATGTTTCAGAGTGACTTCAGTTAGGATACTAACTTCCTCCACTTCCATCCAAGTTGCTGGAATAGATGTTATTTTACTGTTTCTTATTGCTGACTAGGACTCCATGCACACGAGCGCGCACACGCACACACAGTGCCAAAAAATGTATACACATTTTTAAAAAGGAAAAAACTGTATTAATATTGTAATACTCAATATACACTGGTAATGTTTGTTATGTCTGTGTGTGTGTGCTTGTGTGTATATCACATTTTTACTGTCCACTCATTGGTTGATGGGCACATAGGTAGATTCCACATCTTTGCGACTGTGAATTGTGCTATAACAAACATATGATTGCAGGTAATTTTTTTTTTTTAGATATATATATAATGATTTCTTTTCCTCTGAGTAGATACCCAGTAGTGGGATAGCAGGACCAAATGGCAGATCTACTTTTAGTTCTTTCACAAATCTCCAACATTGATCTCCAGAGAGGTTTTACTAATTTAAATCCCACCAACAGTGTATAAATGCCCTTTTCTCACCACATTTATGCCAACTTCTATTGTGTTTGGACCTTTTAATAATGGCCATTATTAATGGAGTTACTAATTAGAGTAAGATGGTTTCTCATTGTGGTTTTAATTTGCATTTCTCTGGTGATTAGTGATATTGAACATGTTGGCCATTTGCATCTCTTCTTTTGAAAATTTTTTCTTGTCGTTTGCTTTTTTCTTTTTGAGACAGAGTCTCAAGCAGTCACCTTGAGTAGGGTGCCATGGCACATTAGCTCCCAGCAACCTCAAACTCTCGGGGTCAAACAATCCTCTTGCTTCAGTTTTTATTTTTTATTTTTCATAGAGACAGGGTCTTGCTATTTGCTTCAGCTAGTCTTCAACTCATGAGCTCAAGCAATCCACCTGCCTCAGCCTCCCATAGTACTAGCATGAGCCACCTCCTGGCCATTTGCTCATTTTTTAATGGGGTCATTTTTTTTTTTTTTTCTTGCTGATTTGTTTGAGCTCCTTGTAAATTATGAGTACTTGTTCTTTGTCAGACACATACAATAGTTCAAGAATATTTTTCTCCCATTCTGTAATTTGTCTATTCACTCATTTGATTATTTTACTATGTAGAAGCTTTTTAGTTTAACTCCCATTTGTCTAATTTTGCTTTTATTGCATTTGCTTTTGGGGTCTTTATTATAAAGCATGTTTGGTTTAAATATTGCTTTCTTTATTACTCCCTGTATAGTATTTCTCAAATTGCCTACGATTAAGTCAGTTAAAATGGAGATAGTGATATCTGTGTCTCAAAGTTGTATTAATAGCTAAAGGTGATAGCATAGAGGAGAGTGCCTGAGAAAACAAGAGGAAAATAATGAGGTCTCAGTGTAGTTGGTTTCTACCTTCACTGCATTTATATGGCTCATGATTTTTCATTTATGGAGAAATGTTTCTTTTTTAAGAAGAGGAAGAAATTTAAGAAACACAAATGTAAGAATAAGACCTTAATGAAAACTGTCATTTAATTTTGAATTATTACTACAAAATAAAAATATGTCTATATAAATCATGTTCAATGGATAAATTTTTTATTTTATAAATTTCTGAAATTTTATTCAGACATGGCTGCTTTATTTATTTATTGAGACAGAGTCTCATTTTGTCACCCTGGGTAGAGTGCCATGGCGTCATAACTCACAGCAACCTCCAACTGTTGGGCTCAAACTATTCTCTTGCCTCAGCCTCCCAAGTAGCTGGGACTACAGGCACCCACTACAACACCCCCAACATTTTTTAGAGACAGGTTTTTGCTCTTGCTTCAGCTGGTCTCAGCTTGCCTGGGGCTCAGCATTGCCAACCCCCATATCCTCTCTAACAATAGAGCAGTTAAGTATCTGCCCAGCTCCTAAACAGGTCCAAAACCTAGTATACCCAAGGTCTACCACTGCTGGTAACTATTCAAACCAACATCAGTGTTGTGCCCATCCACCCACCAACACCCAGGACCCAAGTACTAGCCTACATGGGGCCCAGTGCCACTAGTGACCTTGCCAACATATGTGGTGGAGTCACTATGTGTTCATGTGTTATTCAAGGGGCTCACTTGTGCTTGGTGGCCCACTTATCCAGCAAAGCCACCCCATAGCCACCACAAACACCTTCAGCCTAAACCAGCGAGGCACTCACAGAAATCACAGATACTAAATATAGCCAAAGAAATCACACGGAATCTACACTACTGGGCTCACCCAGAACCAAAGCCAAACTACCCCACTCAACTGACACTACAACATACATGTAGAGAGAAAAGACTTTTACCATAAAAGTTACTCCAAAAATTAGAATAAGTGAATTTTCCATTAGACATGCAGATATGAACATAGGGACATAAAAAATATAATCAAGCAAGAAAACATAATCCCCTTTTGACTTACATAATAAACCCTAAATATTACTATTTAGGGTTTACATAATAAACCCTAAAGAAAATATAGAAAGTGCCTGAAAAGAAATTAAAAAAAAAAAAAAGAACTTAGAAAACTTAGTAAAATAAAAGAGACTACAGATAGGTACGTCCGTGAAATCAGGAAAACAATTTATGATCTCTGAGATATCCAACAGAGATACAAGCCATAAAAATGAACTAAATAGAAATCTCAGAATTGAAGAATTCAAAGAATGAAAAAAGAAAAATGCAACCAAGAGCTTCAAACTAGGTCAAGCAGAAGAAAGAATTTCTGAACATCAAAGGTAGTTCTTTATTTTTTTATAATCCAGGCAAACAAAAAAAGAAAAAGAGAGAGAGACCATAGTGGAACGTGATGGCAGACCAGAGCCCTCCAGTGCCTGTCTTGCCACAGGAAAAGAAAACTCAATAACCTTCAGAAAACCCAAAATGAGATCAACAATCACAATATCATTAATATTATATCAAAAAAAGTGGCACTGAAGAAGGCAAAAAAATAACTGTGCACTGCCTGTGCACCCTTCCTCACCTCCAGCAGCACCATTGAGGACCATGTGGAAAGAGAATCTGTGGGCCTGGGGGAGGAAGAGTGAAGCAATTATGAGATTTTGTCTTTTTGGAGACAGAGTATCACTTTGTTGCCCCAGGTAGAATGCTGTGGCATTGGCTTAGCTCACAGCAACCTCAAATTCCTTGGCTTAAGTGATCCTTCTGCTTCAACCTCCCAGGTAGCTGGGACTATAGCTGCCTACCACAATGTCTAGCTAATTTTCTATTTTTTTTTTTTTTTTTTTTGTAGAGGTAGAGTCCTGCTCTTGCTCAGTCTGGTCTTGGACTCCTGAGCTCAAGCAATCTTCCTGCCTTTTCCTCTCATAGTGCTGATATTACAGGCATGAACCACAATGCCCCACCAGCTTAGCATTGTAACTCAGGGCCTCCCTGTCGCAGGGAACATGGTTCAAGGCAGAATTCTGCCAATGCCCATGGAAGGAACATTTAGACCAGCATGGCCAAAGAAAATTCCCCCATCCCAGCAGTAGAAACCTGTGTTTTGGCTAGACTCCTGACCAGCTGACAAAAGTAGGCTGGGATCAGGTGGCACCCGTGGCTCAAAGCAGTAGGGTGGCGCCAGCCTCATATGCCAGAGGTTGTGGGTTGAAACCCAACCCTGGCAAAAACCACAAAAAAAAAAAAAAAAAAAAGTGGGCTGGGGTCCAGCATAAATTTGGAAGGTAGTCAGGCTGCTGAGTCTGCAGTTCTCAGACTAGAGCTGAACAGCTGGGCTGACTTGGAGCCAGTAGATTTGGGAGCATATGACAAGTGAGACATCAGCAGTGGTGGCCAAGTGAAGGCCTGTGCCACTCCCCTAACTACAGGTGCAGCTTGGGAAGTCTTCTAACAGTTGGGGAAAGAGAATCGTAGAAGGATTTAGTTTTACAACTTGAGTAGCAGCTCAGTTCCAATAAAATAATATACCAAGGAGATTCCTGAAGCCCCTGCTTCTAGGACTTTGTTCCAGGTTGACATTTATAGACCCACCTGAGGCCACAGAGAACCTGGTTCCCTGAAGGGAAGAGCCCCATCTTGGCAGGACTCACCATTTGCTGACTAAACACCCCACCAGCCGAGTAGACATCAGAGGTAGCAGGATGTCAATTGCCATGGACTTTAGGAGACACAGGGATGGCTTAAGGGGTGACTTGGTACACTCCCAGCTGTAGTTGCCAGGAGGGAGAGTCCAAGTCCAGAAGCCAGCATGGAGGGCGAGGGAAGAGAGTAAGAGACTTCACCTAGTAATCCAAGGAATCTCCTGCATCTTACCCAAATCCACCAAGATAATACCAGCATGAGTCTTCAAAAGTCACAGTGACACTGGGCTTGGGGTCCTGTAGTGCTGACATAAATACAGTGACCAAAGACTTAGGTCAGAACACTCAGTCCTCTTTGAATACCTGGAAAGCCTTCTCAAGGACAGAAAAAAAGCCCAAGACACAAACACATGTCTTTTATGTGCATGATGCATCAAGTGGATGCATTTTTTTTTACAATGTTGAAAAGCTAAATAACCTTAGCCATGATGTCATGTGAAATTATATTCAAATCCATATCTAGAAACCAGAAATCATATTTTTTTCAAATGCCAGTGAAAATTCCCAAAGAGACTTCAACCAGTCCTACAGAAGAAAAACAAGAGAGTATAGATAATGATTGCTGATTCAAATGTAAACAAAGACAAAATTTATAAAAACAACATAGAATATAGTAAACCCATATAACTTAAAAATTGAAAAAAACAAAACAAAACATCAATACTACCTTGAGTAAATATGGGGTTTAGAAAACAGGATTGAAGTAAGTCTACAGATATCTGTATTTCTGGCAGCACTCACATCAGAGCTGAGTGGTGTGGGGGTAGAAGGCAAGGCAGAGTTCTGTCTGCTCTGTGGTCTGACATGGCCAGGCCTCCTCTAAAGCCCGGACAGCTGAGCTCCCTTCTGAAACTAGTCTGTTATTAGAAGCTATAATTAGAATTTTTTATCTGGCTTCCTTTTAAAGACTATCTCATAATCCTTTATCAGAACATCACAAGAACCCAAACCCAAGCTTCTCAAATAAACCCTATTAGGATTTTTATTCCCCTGTGGGTCTGCATAACCCCTAAACAGATAAACGCCCACCCTTCCCAATGTTCCGCAGTCTTACTCTTAGCCTTCTGGAACACATTATCTTGGCTTGATTTGAAAACAGGCTTTTCTGTAAGCTCACTGCTCTATTGTGTAGAAGATTGTTTTTTTCCGCTCTTCTAATACCACTGGAAGTGAGGACAGCAGAGGATAGTTCCCTCTGTGCCTGGTCTAGGCCATCCTCTCTCTCAAAAACAAAAACAAAAACAAAAAACAAAAAACAAACAAACAAACAAACAAACAAACAAAAATATATATATATATATTCTTGCAGTCCACACCCATTTTTTATCATTACCTTTTATCCCTCGTCATTGCACACATCTATTCACTTTCCTCTCCTTTTTATTCATTTTCTTAAAATTGTTTGATCAGAGTTATATAGTCTATCCCTCCACCTAGAATTGTATTCCCTGATTTCCACAAAAATAAGACAGTGTCTTATATTAAGTTTTGTTCCCAAAGATGCTCTAGGTCTTATTTTCAGGGAATGTCTTATCTTTCCTGTCCGTAGGTCTTATTTTCGGAGGATGTCTTATTTTCTGGGAAACAGGGTAGTTACATCTGGTGATTACAAAATGCATATAGGTGATTGTTTTGGTCAGGATTCTTCAGAAAAAGAGGAGAGACACATACATATACAGTCACATGTCACATAATAGCATCTTGATCAATAGCAGACCACACAGCTAGCAGTGGGATAGTGAGATGCTGGTGAAGCTGGGTAACTCCTATCACCTAGTGATGTTGGGATGTCCTACTGCAATAAATCCCCCTTTCTGTGTTTACATATGTTTAGATACACAAATCCTCACCACTGTGTCACAATTTCCTACAGTATTCACTACAATCACATGTTGTACAGGTGTGTAGCCTGGGCTATACCATCTAGATTTGTGTAAGCGTACTCTCTGATGTCTGCATGAATACAAAGTTACTGAAGAATTGCTTAAGGATGTATTTGTCAGAAAGAATCTCTGTCATTAAGTGATATATGTGTGTGTGTGTAGACATTATATATAGACATATCTATATCTGTCTCTCTATTGAGAGAGAGAAATTGGTTTATTTTAAGGAATTGGCACATATAATTATGGAGCTCCCAAGACCAAAAAATCTGCAGGGTCAGTTGTTGGTCTGGAAACCCAGGAAACTCAAGGAAGAGCCAATGCTGCAGTTGAAGTTCTAAGGCAGTCTTCAGTAGAATCCTTTCTTCTTCAGGAGAGATCAATCTTTTCCCATTAAGGCTTTCAATTCATTGGATAAGGCCCATCATATTCTAGAGAGATACGAGCTTTACTCAAAGTCTTTTGATTTAAAAATTTTTCTCATCTAAAAATAAAAAAAAAATGCTTTTACAGTAACATCTAGAGAAATGTTCGATCGAATATCTTGGCACTGTGACACAGGCAAGTTGACATATAAAATTAACCTTCACAGTGATCTAGCAAACAGTCTGGATTTTTAGTACTTTATCCCATTTTACTGCTAATGAATTTGTTCTTTTTGCCAAACCTATTCCCATGTCCTCATATCTATTTCAAAATGCTGAATGTTATTAAAGGAAAAGATAAAACTACAAGGGTGGGTATAATTTTAGATTTATGGTCACAAATGTCAAACGTGTATTCTGCACTCAAAGGCAATTTGATGTCATTTCATAGTTCATTTGCTGTCCCACTGCCCCAAATTTTTTCACAATGTTTGCTTTCTCCTCCAAAGTCTCCTTCCTCTGTGCAAATATTTTGCTCTTGGAGTTAACTTCTACCTTACATTTCTTCATTTTTCCTCTCGACTGCATCATTCCATTGTCACAATGTGCTGCAATATGATTGCTTTTACAAACAATGCCCCCACCTCTCACACTTTTATCTAGATTCTTGCCTTTTTATGTGTTTCCTTCATAGCAAAACTCCTAATAGACTGTCAGTGTTCTTAATCTCTCCATTATATTATTATTAATTCTTTAAGGTTTTTTTTTTTTTTTTTGCAGTGATATCTTTGTCTCCCGATCCTAGAATACTCAAGTCTTATGACTTTATTATCCACAGGACAATGAGCTGCGTCTCCACCCCAAATTCCCTTATGATGTTCCACAGTCATGCATCTAAAGGCTCAGTGCATGTACACCTCTCGAGTTTAATGTAAATCTGAAATTTACTGTGGCAAGTATTGAAATACAATCCCTTAATCATTTGTGGGTTTTGTTCTGTTTTTCTCACAACCGCAGGAAATGGCCACATTCAGTTGCTTTAATCATCTTTTGCCATTAATTCACTCAGGTAATGCATTAGAGAGCCCTGTCCCATCCAAGATGACAAAATTCTGCTGCTTTGTTCAAGTCATTCCAGTTTTAATGGTGAACATCCTACACCCTGAGAAACTCCTCTGTCCTGGGCACATTGCGTGGTTGATGACTGACCCTAGATCCACCTCCAAGATACTATATCCCGTTTTCTGTTCAGTTCTCTCCATCTCCATTGCTACCATGGCTAACGCAAGCCAGCAACATAATTTACTAGCATTAGGAATATGAACTCCTATTTTTATGATTTTTTTCTTGCGATTTATAACCCATCGTACATAGAGAAGGTGGAGTTATATTTTTTAAAAAATAACATGGCGATCATTCCTCTTTTTAAAAATCCCTCAGTGTTTTTCATTATATCTAGTTTTGTTTCTTATTCCTACTTCTTTAAAAAAAAAAAAAATTTAAAATAATTAGTTGACAAATAAAGATGGAATACATTTAAGGGATAGAACATAATGATTTGATGTATGCGTACATAATGATCACTACAATTAAATTAATTAACACATCCATCACTACCCATGCTGGACATTAGATTCCCAGAATTTGTTCATCACCTATTAAAATGTGTACCCTTTGATCAACATCTCCCCATTTCTCCCAGCCCCTTGCAACCACTGGCAGCTAGCATTCTACTCTCTGCTTCCCTGTATTTGACATTTTGGATTTTATATGTAAGTGTAATCGTGTACTGTTTGTCTTTCTGTGTCTGGCTTTGTCGCCTAGTGTATAAGTGATGAAAGACTTAGCATAATGCCTTCCAGATCCATCCATGCAGTCACAAGTTGCAAGATTTCCTTTTGATTTCTTTACCTTTTAATCTATTGATGAACATTTCAGTTGTTTCTGTGCTTTGGCTATTGTGAATAATGCTACAATGATGGGGATGCAGTTTCAAGATACTGATTTAATTTCTTTTTTATATATACCCAGAATTAGGTTAGCTGTATCCTGTGATAGTTCTATTTTTAATTTTTTTTTTTTTTTTTTTAGAGACAGTCTCACTCTATTGCCCTCAGTAGAGTGCTGTGCCATCACAGCTCATAGCAACCTCCAACTCCTGGGCTTAGACGATCCTCTTGCCTCAGCCTCCTGAGTAGCTGGGACTACAGGTGCATACCAGAATGCCTCGCTATTTTTTTGTTGCAGTTTCGCCGGGGCCGGGTTTGAACCCGCCACCCTCGGTATACAGGGCCGGCACCCTACCCACTGAGCCACAGGAGCCGCCCTAATTTTTACTTTTTTGAGTAAACTTTATACTGCTTTCCTTAGTGCCTGTATCAATTTACATTCCTATCAACACATTACTTTGCCACATTTTTGCCAACACTTGTCTTTTGTCTTTTTGATAATAGTGTAAGAAACGTGAGGTGGTATCTCATGATGTTACTTCCATAATGATTAATGATGTTGAACTCTTTTCTATAAGCCCAGTAGCCATTTGTATGTCTTCTTTGGGAAAGAACAATGAGGTCTTACATGAGCTGGGCCTGTCTGGTTCACTGACATTATTTTGTTCTTTTCACACATTGATCACTGCGTTCTAGTCACACTGGAATTTTCTTTCTAATCCATGAGCATGGTGAATTTGTTCACACCTAGGATTTTCACACTTGTAGTTTCCACTCCCTGAATGTCCTGCCCACCTTTGATGGTTCTCATTTTCCGTTACTTACACGCTCGCAGCTCACGTGCCATTTTTAAGATAGGCCTTTCCTGAACATATTTTCTGAAGAACCTTCTGGCTATTACCTATCACATGTTTCTGCTTAATTTCCATCACAGCAAGTACAACGTCAGAAAATTAATTTCAGAGTACTTACCTAGAAAATGTGCTGCATTTCTTACTGCTGAATATCACTATGGTCATCTTTTAGGGCCTAGATCACCTTGCAAAGAAATTTTTTAACACTTTTTCTGGAATGGCCATCAGAGCTGTCACGTGAGGTCTGATAATTATGTTTGCGAACTCATCATAGAAAAAGTGCTTTGTAGGGTGGATGAGGCACTGGTATTGTACATAGCTTCCCCAAGGGCATACTTTGAAGGCAACCACAGAGAAAGTGAGCAAGGAGCTATGTAGCACTTTTTCTAAGATGAGATCAAGAACCTAATTCACATGTGTCAGTTTATTTTTGATTTGTTTATTGTCTTTTAATCTCTCTAAAATAAAGGTTTCACAACAGCAGGAACTTTGCCTAAATCTTGCTTTCTCCTATCCCTAGAATCTGGAATAGTACCTGATAAATAGTAGGTCTCAATAAATGAGCTAACAATGGCAAAAATTATATGGCATAAAAATGTCAATCAAAAATAATGGGTTAGTGATTTATGGCATATAGATGAAATACAATATTATGCAGCAAAAAACTGCAAGTTGAAATGAATTTTAAGTCTCCTTAGAGGAAATAGCTCTTCTTGTCTTGCTGGAGTATTATTGTTACTTATTCTCCATCTGCAAAGTATTTTTAAGAGAAAATGGATACTTTCCTTCAACTAAAAGGAAAAATGCTATTCAATACATATTATTAACATTGGAACAAGATGATGTCAATTATGGTCTTTACGTGGTCCAGCTCTGCTTAAAAATTGAGCACAAAGCCGTATGAGTTCATATTATCTGCATAAAAAGACTCCATTGCTTTCCTAAATTTCAATGAAATGTTTGAGATGAGGATGTTTATGATTTGCTAATAAAGAAAGAGAGTTTTCAGTAACACTTATTTCAAAGTTTGAATTTTACATAATTCTAAATGTCTTGAATGATAAGTTTACAAATTAGTAACTTTCATACGTTTTCACAATGTTAAATTATTAATGTTTGTTTTATAAAGATATATATTCAAAATCACAAGTCTTTTCACAGGAATCCACCAATATTTTGATGTTTTATTTCTCGGTATTTTAATGGCATGCCTTACCTAGAGAATACAAATAGTGCATTAAAATTTGCTTTATTTATAAATGTATGTGGTTTCTTAAATTACTTTGACATTGCCCTACTTCTATGAAAACGTCTTCAAAACCACACCTCTAAAATTACAACTTTTTTGGTAATCTTCAGTATTATTGTTCCATTTCTAGGAATCTTTTTTCATGCTTGGTATTAATGTCAATGATTTATTTTGAACGCTAATGGTTACACAATTGTTAATTGGGTGTGATCTTTGTGCAGTTATGATTGCATTTAAATATCACTATAAGTAGCTACATGTTTGTATAATTCTTAGAAGTAGTTTCTTTAAGAGCTATTTTTTAGTTCTTTCACGGAGCAGATTGTTTTGGTCTTAGTTTTTACAATTTGCACTTTTAAAAAGCATATGCAAAACTGATAATTCTTTCTAAGTGTAATTTCCTTCTAACTTAACTTTATTTTATAATACCAAAAAGGCAAGTGTCCCAAGAAGAACTTGTGGATGTAGGGGAAGCGTATTGTTAGGATACAGATTTTCTAATAATTAAATATAAAATAATATTAATTCTTGATTATCTACAAGTAGGTTAATAGTGACTAACTTTGAACAAGAACCTCTCCTTTGGGTAGATCATTAATTAGGTAGTTAGCAACTAGAATTTTTACTACTTTATATTCAGAAGAATATAGAAATCAAACCAGTGGTCTGCCCCATTCCCTAAATTAATTCCAAGTCTCTAAGAACCCATCATGGGCAAATCTCACTCTAACACAACTTGCATTACAAGCTAGAAAGTCTTTGTCCCCTGGTCAGCCTTAACTATTGCTAACCTGCCAAGCAATGATTGTAATACAATAATATCCAGGCAACTAAAATTCTTAATTTTCCTCTGAAATCATACCTAAATGTTTTCTTAGGTAATAACAGTCTACTTATTATTAAATGTTACTAAAACAATACAATTGACTTTAATAAATTAACACTTTTTTTTTGTTTTTGATTTTGAAATAATTATCACCTCATAAGAAAACAAAAAATTTAAAAAAAAGTAAAGAGTTCTCCTGTATTCTTAATTGAGTTCCCCCAGTGTTTATATCTTGCATAACTGTAGCACAACATCAAAACCAAAAACCAGCATTGATACAATCCACAGAGCCTATTCTGATTTCATGTTTTATGAGTACTTTGTATTTGTGTGTGTGTGTGTGTGTGTGTGTGTGTGTGTGTGTGTGTGTATGTGTGTGGTTCTATGAAGTTTTATGGTGTAATACATTTTTAAACTATTTTCTTTGTTCCAGTAACAATTGAGTAAACACACTGTGACATTTTACCCTGTCTTGCACATAGTTTCTACTGCTACTTAAAGCATTAAAGTTAGGAATTTATCAACTTTCTGCTGAAAATTTATCTATATTTTTGTTTTATAAATGAGCAGGTCTCAGATTAATATGGGAGTACAAATGTTTAGGTTACATCGTTTTCATTTCTAAGGTAAAGTTCAAGTTATAGTTGAATCCTTCATGCAGAGGTGTGTGAGCAGCCCACATTGTGCATGTTAGGTGAGATCTTACCAGTCACCTGTCCTGCTCCTCTTCCTCCCTTCATTCCTCTCCCTCCCTCTCACTAGACTATATTTGTGTTTTTGTTTTTGTTTTTTAATGTGAGTGCCAAGCACATTTTTAATGCTAAGAAGCATACACTAAATTCTTACTTAGGTTAAATGAATTTCCATCAGATCCATGTTGATCTCATTTACATATGGCAATTTTAATTCATAATCAACATAATTTATATGCAGATTTTATAAATCTGTATTGTGATGAAATCCTTTAAGATCTAAAACCTTATTCAAACACAATATATAACCTGGAAAATATATTTTATATTAGTGTTATTTTGATGTACAAAAAGAATTTGCTTTCACAATAGTAGTCAATAACAGCAAATTGTTATTATGACAGAAGTGTTGGAAAAGGGCAAGTCCAGCCAGAGGACAACTTTGACTCATTCTCTAAATCTGATTTAAAGCCAGGCAATGAACTTCAGTACAGTGGGCCTAAAATAAATTTTATGAACAGATTTGCCCTGTCATGAAATATATTTGATGTAGAATAGAGTTTCTTAAAATATCTATGTTGAAAGCCTGTTTTTTAATTCTCTTTTTTTCTTTCCATCTGCCAATCCATTGTGTAACAATAAATTTTTATAATCCCAAATTCAAAAAGAAATTTAAAACCTAGAAAAAGAATCACATGCGTAGATATCAGGGCCATGTTCACTTGCTATAATGTTCCTACATGAGGAATGAGAGGTCTGGCAAACTTTCTGTAAAGGACTGGAGTGTAAACAGACCCAGCTTTGTGGATCATCCAGTCTCTATCACAGAGAACTGCCAACTGTGCTACTAGAGCTCAGATGTGGCCCCAGACACTACAGAGATGAGTGGGCACAGTTATCTTCCAACAATACTATTTATCAAAGAAAGAAGCTGGTTTATAGGCTTTGTTTCAAAGAGAAACAAATGTTTACCCTATTTCTGTAATTATCTCATGGGGATTAAGTGCAGTTTGCAGACAGGCAGTGATGTATGGACCTCACATAGAATGACATTAGTCTAAATCTTCAGGAACACAGACACCAACCAAGAAGAAGTTTGATGTCTCCAATAAAAGTCCACGGGTTTCTAAAATTCTCCTACAGTGGTACCACATAGCCATCGGGTTGTCCTAACTTTCAGAGCCTTCTGCAAATGAACATGGCTCTGGGCTTTCTGGAATGAAAGAACCTCTCTGTATTTATTCTTTCTTGGAAATCTGTAGTGACGCTCAGGGCACCCCACCCCTCACTCTGTCTATCTGTCTATACAGCAGTGGGAAACTTTTCATGATGGAAGGTGGAAATGATTAAGCTGTTATCAAATAAGGCCACATCCAAAAAACTTCAATTAGATATATGTAAAGGTGTGCATTATTTTGTAAAAGTCTAATGACTGCATACTTAATAAATTCAATAAAAACCATTTGTTAATTTTAAAGTTAACTAACATTTTAGTGATTGTGTTGTGTCTGCTTTTTGTTGGAAAGCATTTGAATATTTGGTTGCAGCATGGAGGTCTGAATTTTCAGTTGATCCTCTGGATGGGTATCAGTCATTTGTGACCTTAGGGCATCTTGGTTTGGGTTAGATAAGACAATGTAAATTTGTAGCAACAAGTGGTTGAAAATCAAGAAAACATTAAAAAAGAAGAAGAAGAAGAGAAAAAGAGTTTTTCAGGCTGGATGAAGAAGGCGTGTGTATTTTATTGCATTTTCCATATTTGAATTGGATCTTTCTTACTATCAAACAATGGCTTTAAAATGTCATCTACTGAGAGGTCAATCAAATCTATCCTTGGTTTTTTAGCTGTCTTAGTGATATCAACTATGTGAGGTTGAAATGCTATGTGAGGTTGAAATGCTAATTTGAGTGTGATGTCATGATTCTTAAAGTCAGTGAAACTTTTTTTGTATTCTCCAATTAATAGGCTTACAACAATATATTCTTCAGCTGATTCACATAATCATCCTACTTATCAAAATCCTTTGCTAACTGGGGAAAATGTTCATCTGAAATTTCTTTTCTAAGAAGAAGTGTTTGAAAAAAGAACTTTTTCCAAAATTCTAAATATGGATTTCTTTTTGCCACATATTATACATAAACTTAGTTTTGTCTTGTAAAGAAATAGTCAACTCATTTTGATTTGACATGTATCACAAAGAAATGCCACATTCTTACAGAAATATTTTAATAATTCACATTACTAATTCTGTTCTTCTTAAAATTTAACTATCTGTTTTTACAGAGATAAAATTTTGGCCAACACCTGTCCTTGTGATGGTCGACTCACTTTAGAATGATATGGCAAGTTCTGACAATGCAACTCATCATTCAACTGTAGCATGTGGTGCTGTGCTTCATTTGCAAAAATACAGTTAACAATATGTATAACTTGTTGCAAAATGTCACTTAAAATAGGAGCTTTAGCACAGAGATTGTGCTGATGCAAGATTCAATGAAAAGAAAGAAGACCATCTGGACCTATTAATATATATTTTTTTAATCTGTGCAATAAACCCTTCATGTTCTCATTTCACGCTCACTAAATTTACCAAATTTAGTCCAACTTGTGACAATTACCTTGAA
Organism: Loris lydekkerianus; assembly: GCA_963574355.1. Lineage (NCBI taxonomy): Eukaryota > Metazoa > Chordata > Mammalia > Primates > Lorisidae > Loris > Loris lydekkerianus. The sequence goes on from CAUYPK010145024.1 coordinate 49,924, forward strand.
AGTTGCAAGATATCTATTCCCTGTGTTCTATTTACAAGAGTGCCCAAAGCAAGTAACTCTTCATAGCAAAGAAAATCTTCTGCTATAACCCAAGGAAAGCATAAAACCTACACCAAGTTCATAGCATCAGTCAGTATATCCAAAGCGATTTAATAATATATATTTTCGTTTTGAAGTAGTGCTTGAAGTTGTTCTGTTAAGTTGAAGGTTAATTCATGCTGCTTGATCGCTTATAATTCTCCTCGAAAGAGGCAGTTGTTTGTTCTTTGAAACATTACCAGGCTCTAATTGTCTAAGCCTCCTACTGGACATTGTTCCCCTGTTCAGAGCTGGACAAGGGAACCTCCATTTCCTAGGCCTGGGGCACTTTCATGTAAGCTTCCAGGCTTCTTCTAAAGGGAATCTCCTGCCATTTTCCCTGAGCTGGAGGGACTGCAAGCATTCATTGATTAATCTGTTCATTAACATTGAAAAGGTGTCTTTCATCTATCAAGTCCTGGTCAAATGTAATTCTCAAGACCTTATACCACCTAGACATAGGACCCAGGAGGGGACTTTGCACCTTTGGTCTTCCCCTCTGCCACAAGCTCTGGTGCTTTTTATACCTTCTATATTCCTTTCTGTCTAATAAATCCTATCTTACCACTGATCTGGGGCCCATATGTTCATTCTTCAAATCCCCAATGCCCAGGACCTACTGCAGAAAGAAATTCCACTAACACTGCAACCTCAACAATGCATTGTTTCACAATTTCTATATCACTGAGTGGCTTCCCTCTTTCCCTGAATATATAAGCTACTTTTTAAGTTCCTTTAATGGCATTACTTACAGGTATTATTGCTGCTTGAAATTTTTTTCTTTTCATCTTTAAATTTCTGCAATACAACCTTTTGTACCTCTTCCTCTAATTTAAAATAGTTGAGTTACGTTTACATGGATGGAGCTGGAAAATATTCTTTTTAGTAAAGTATCTCAAGAATGGATGAAAAAATATCCAACGTACTCAATATTATTGTGAAACCAATTTATAATCACTCACACTTTCTTATGAAAGAAACTGTAGCCCAGGATGTAGGAGAGAAGAGGTGGGGGATGGGAGGGGAGGGGGGGATTTGATGGAAGGAGGATAAACGGTGGGGGTGGGGCCATTCCTATGGTTCATATTACAAGAATACCTGTCAATTCTATTAAGTATAGAGTATAAATGTCTTAACACAATAATTAAGTAAATGAGGTGAAGGCTATATTAACTAGTTTGATGTGAGCATTCCTAATTGTATTTAAAATCAGCACATTGTACCCCATAAAAGCATTAAAATATACATGATCTATGTGTTTATGACTCAGGGAAAAAAAATAAAATATTTAAGGTCCTTTTGAGTGTTACAATGCTGATGAGCATTGAATTTCTTTAGTGTTGATATTGCAGTATCACAAAGCAAGCAAATTACCTTTTTTTTTTTTTTTTTTTTCCTGTTTTGGCTAGGACCGGGTTTGAACCTGCCACCTCTGGTATATGGGGCTGGCGTCCTACTCCTTGAGCCACAGGCACCACCCAGCAAGCAAATCATCTTATCTTAAGCAGAAAGAAGGTAATATTGCAATTCCCAATCCTCATTAAAAATTTTGTTTTATTCTTTCATCATTCTCTTGGTCTTTTTTGGCATGATGGGCTGTTAAGCAGACAATTAAAACAAACACTATGGAGCTGTGCTACTATTCAAAAATAACACAGCGAACCATTGTCAAAAGCTGGTAACAGACTGGTGTACTTGACCTCCGTAACCTCTCACCAATGGCAGTGGCACCAGTCAGGCAGAGGAAATTAGAACTAAATCATGAGTGTGGCAGCCATCAATTTTGCCCAGGCTTAGTAAGGTTCTTATTGTGTGGGTCAGTTTAGGAAGATTATTTTGTTGAAACTTATTTTATTCTTTGGTATTTTAAATATGTTCATTTAAAAAATAAAACTATAAAAGATGAACAAGAGTATATTAATAAAAATAAAAGGATTTGTTCTGTAAATGCTGCACTTAAGGACTAAGAGGGGGACATGTGGCCTTAAGGCTGCAGGTTCCCCACCCCTCATCTAGATTATGAGACAGTTTGGTTCTAAGTCACATTATATAGACTGTTTTTTGTCTTTGCTCTCAATTTCTAACAGAGAGGAGCAGCTTTCTCATCATAAATGTGCTAAATTTCATAAGCAGTTTTTACTTCTATGCTTTTCTTTAATGTGTTTCCTCTAAACAGAAGGTGAAAATGTAAATGATATACAGTCCAGTTTCAGATAGTTGAGTTTTATCATTATGATCTAGTAACTGTGAAAAAAAGAAACTAATTTGCATTGAAATGACAGGTAACTATGGGTATGTCTCTAGTTAATTACTAACAGGCTATTCTTGAATTCTTGAAAATCACAATATGTTACCAATAGCTGATCATAAAGAGTCATTAAATGGACATGCAATAGTCTTAAATATTATCTGAATTATCTTTAAGGTATGTAAAAAGAAAGAACAGTGAGCTTATAAATAACTTGAACAAATAAGGGAAGCTAATGCTCTGAGTTTTTGAGAACCCAAGATCACTTGATATAGATATTTTTCCCCTTATTTGTTTCCCTAAGGAAGAAATTCTAAAATAAGACCCACAGGCTGCCAGGGCATTAAGGTCTTCTCTTGTTACTTATATTGTGTTTGGACACATGGACAACCAAGAAAATCGATATAACGATGTTATGTATTTTGGCCTATATGAGTAAATATGTTATTTGAAGCCAATAATGAATGCGTAATTCATTAAGCTGCGTAAATTGTAAACTTTCTTCTCCAAATTGAGGCTTCCTTTGGAATAAACAAGTTTCCCAGTGAAGAAGAAAATGTGAAGGAAAGAACTGCTGGGAGAAGAATTCTGAGGCACATCTTATGATATAGGCCGTCACTTGAGGTTTCAGTATAGTGAGTATACCTCCTGCGATGGTTTGCATGTGTTCCCCCACGTTGACACGTTGGGAAAAAACAAGTGCAACAGTTTTGGAGGTCACACCATTAAGAGGTGATTAGGTGGTGACCTGTCTGCCTTCGTGTATAGGTTAAACGTCATTATCACAGAAGCAGGTTAGTTATCTTGGGAGTGGGTTTCTAATAAAAAAGGTGAGTTGTCTCTCTCCTTCCTCCCTTCTACAGTTTTTCCCTTCTGTTCTCTACCATGATTTGATGGAGAAAAAGGTCCTCATCAGAGCTGGCACCTTGATACTGGACTTCCCAGCTTCCAGAATTGTGAGAAATAAAATCTGGTATTAGTGACAGCTCAAAGGATCAGGTCTGTGTCTCGGAGAGGAAGGTGGCTAGAATAAAACTATGGCAGAGAGAATTAAAGTAACTTAAGATGATGTCCTAAAAAATATATCAGTATTGACTTATTAATAATCAAGGAAATTATTGTTCTTGTAACTTATGTTACTAAGGACATGTCCTAGTTTGTCAAGAACTTTTATAAAATATTGCATTATTTAGACACTGACATATACAAACATACACATACACACTCTCCAGCACAAGTGCTTGGAAGCCAAAGAGATACAGTAGACCCTCCATAGCTGACCACCTTCCTACATTTACCACCTTGTAAAGTTGACCTAATTTTCACAGACTGGACATGCACCACACTGCACATCAGTATAGTAGGCCTAGTTCCTCAGGTTGACCACCTCACTATATTGACCAGTTTGTTACAGTCTCTTGGGTGCTACTGTATCAAAGTAAAAGAAGGGGAGAGACAGAGAAAAACAGAGAGTGGGCATAAATTCTGTAAGATTAATTTGAAGGTGACTTATTACCAGCATATTGGCAGTGAATTTCAAGATTACATATCAGCTTTCTTCTTTTTTCTTTTTTCAAGTTTACTATAAGAATTTTAATGTTAGACTAGATTTATGCACATTCGTAGGCCCAGTAAGTTATCAGAATAAGATGAGATGATACTTCACATGTAAAGACCAAATTTTATCTCAAGAAAGAAAAATGCAAAATGGTTAGTTCTATGATCAGAATGTTTGTTGTCCCTACCTAATTTGTGTGTTATATTCTATCTTTCAAGAAAATAGTATTATTACCAGGAAGTGAGACCTTTTGGGAGATGACTAGGCCATGAGAATGCTTCTGTCATAAATATCCTTAGTGTAATGTCTTGCAAAATATGCCCAAGGGAGCTCATTGTCAACACTCCTTCCATGTAAGGTTACAGTGAGAAGAAGTCTATCTATGAAAGGTGTGGAGTCTTACCACACATCGCATCTGGTGGTGCTTCAATCTTGGACTTCTCAGCCTCCAGAACAGTGAGAAATACTTTTCCTATGTTTATAAGCCCCCGTTTTAGCAGCCCAAGGGACTATGATATCTAACAAAGTCCTAATTCTTATTTCTGTTTATATAGTAGTCTCAAAGCTAAGACATTCAGCACTTATTAACACAACTGATAGATAGCTAGATTTATTTTATGTAAAAAATAAAGTCTTCTCATAGGAATCATCATTATTATTATTATTATTATTATTATTATTTTGCAGTTTTTTTCCGGGGCTGGGTTTGAACACACAACCTCCAGTATATGGGGCTGGTGCCCTACTCTTTTGAGCTGCAGGCACTGTCCTCATGGGAATCATTATTAACATGCATTTGTGACTTATAAGCTGGAACTATGCTAAACTTTTATATATGTTAGCACTTTAATTCTTGTCAATAATCCAGTGTGCTAGGAATCTTTATGCATATATTGAAGTTCAGAAAATTAAGACTTGACCAGTGTCACACAACTAGAAATAGCTGTCACATATATCCTTTCTAAAAACAATGTTTAATAGAGAAAAATAAGGTGAAGGTCATAATTTTTAAAATTCCACATAGAAAATAATACAAAAACAAGACAAAAACACAAATACCTCCCTAATTATACCTGTATGCTAATCATAGGCTATAAAGATCACAAAGGGTGAATATCTATTTTTTATATTTCAAAAGTGCCTCCATGCTTTTTGGTGAGAAGTTCTTAGTCATTTGAACAATCGGTTTGTTGTTTTTCCCTGGCTGCTCACTTTCTAACTTTGGTTTTACACAGTTTACCTATAATGTGACTAGTAATGAATTTATTTGAACTCAGTCTGTTTGAGATTCACTGGCCTTCTGATATGCATAATTTTAAATTTGTGCCTTTAACCAATTTTAGCAAGTTCTTTGCCATTATTTAACCATTGTTTTTGTACTCATTTTATTTCTCTTTTCCTTTAGAACTCTAATTATCCTTTTAAAGTCATTCCATAACTCTCTAAGGCTCTGCTTATCCTTTTTTTTTTTTTTTAAACCAATTTTATTTCCTCCTCTCTTGTGTAGATTGGATTATTTCTCTTAATTTATGTTCAAGTTCATTAACTCTCCACACTCTGATTTCCATTCTGATAGTAAATCTGCCCAGTGATTTCTTATTTTAGATATTGCATTTCTCGGGATATAGATTTCCAATTTTATTCTTTTTGCATTTTCTCTTTCTACTGAGATTTCTTATTCTTTATTTCATTCAGCACTTATTTTCTGTTTCCTTACAGAGCAGTGTTTAAATATTCATTTTATAATTCTTTCTGATATTCAGATGTCTCGATCATTGTATGTTGAATTCTGATGACTGGGCCACATTTCCATGTTCTTTTTCTTTTCCTACTTTGAACAATTTCTATTCTATTCTGGAAATAGTGAGTGTTAGGTGATGCAGACACTCACTCCCACATCCCCCCCCCCACATATTATTATTAAGTTTGTTGATATTTTTGTTTAGCAGTTATTTATATTGAAACCGAAATCAGTCATATCTCAGGCTCAGATCTTGGTTCAATTCTTTAAGCATTAGGCAGTGTCAATTGCTTTCAGAATGTCTCACACAGGCATAGTTCAGAGAATTAACCATGGAACTGGTCCAACTTCAATCACAGAAGCTGGGGTTTCCCATCCTTCCTATTTCTGATTCCCTTTTCTCAGGAGTTCTTGGTTCCCAAAGGCATTGTTCTCATCCCTCTGGCTTTCTATTGGATGATTAGACATCCTAGTGAAGTCACCACTTCCAAGATTTCACATGAAGGCAGGATAAAGCTTCCAAATGAAACCACGGATAAAGTCTGAAGCAGTCACTTCATTTATAGCATTTTGACTTCTTTTCAAAATCAAGATTTGTCCCTGGTAAGTCTCCACAGTCCATGACCACTGACCTTTGAGAGACCGGGTTGTCTTCTATAACAGAAGTGTAGCAATTGCCCCTTACCTTGTGGTTTTCCTTTGATTCTTACTCTAAAATTCATTCTTCAAACAGTAATCAATATTATCCTTGTAATAGCCATAAAACATCACTATACCACTTAAAAATAGTTTAAAGACTTTCTAGCTCCTTCATTTCCAAAATCTCAATCAACCTCTACAATCACTGGATGACTTAGCCCTGCTTTTGCTTCCTGTCAAACGTTTCTCCACTGAGACTCCCCATCTATAGAATCTACCTTTGCATCCTCTGTCAAACCAGTCCTTGTCTATTATAGCTCCTTATTTTATTTTCTTCATAATTTTTTTAAAATTGTATATATATATATATATATATATATATATTTGAGACAGAATCTTATCTGTCCCCATAAGTACAGTACCGTGGTGTCATGGCTCACAGCAACTTCAGAGTCTTGGGCTTAAGAGAGCCTCTTGTCTCCTCAGTAGCTGGGACTACAGGCACCTGCCACAACTCCAGGCTCATTTTCCTATTTGTAGACGAGACAGGGTCTCACTCTTGCTTGGGCTGATCTTAATCTTCTGAGCTCAAGCAATCCTCCCACCTTTGCTTCCCATAGTGCTAGGATTACAGGCATGAACCACTGCAATCGGCATTTTCTTCATAATTTTACCACTATTTAACTTTATCTTGGTCATATATCTATTCCATTGTATATTTTTATCTCACATAGATCAGGGACATAGCATAGCATACTTTCCATTGAAAAATATTCTCAGTACTTAGTAGGAACTAAATACCATATATACTCGAGTATAAGCCGAGTTTTTTTGGCACAAAATTTGTGCCAAAAAACCCAAACTCGGCACAAATTTTGTGCTGAAAAAAATCATCTTATACTCGAGTAAATATGGTAATACTAAGTGAATGGACAAATAGATTTGTAGTTTAATGATCTATAGGAAAAATTTCAAGCAAACTATTATAATGTGATGGTACAAAGTTTTTATTTTAATGAAATTAGATACACCCAAAATGAATAAAAGGCTTTCCAAAATAAACTTTTAATATATCCTGAAGATGATTTATAGAAGCAGGGAGATGTGGTATTAATAAATAACTTAAAATATAATTTTATTATGTATGTTTATTAGCAATGAAAAGGTAAAATTACTCTTATTAGTTGTAAGAAAATATAATAATTAGGTTAATGAAAATTATTATTATGAGACATTAACTTTGAGAATTTACCTTTTGTGATTTATAGCTAAATAATAACAAGGAGAGTCAGTTTCTACAAAAAAAGCTCTTTATTTGGTTCTTGAAAATTTAGCCTTCTTGTCTTCTATAAAATTATTTAAAAACTAATTTATGCTCTTAATTTAAAAACCTACCTATGAGGTCAACCAATTAAGTTCATGAATTTTCCTAGAAAAAGTGCCACATACCTCATTACTGAATATCTCTATGGCCACCAGGCAGCCAACAGGAGCATGTCAAAGGTGACCATAGTGAAAGTAGAAAATAAATTGAGTTTGTGAACTTACTTGTCAGACCTTATAGGATGACAGCTCTGATGACCATTCCAGAAAAAGATTTCCAAAATTGCTTTGAAGAGTGGACAAGGCTCTGGCATTGGTGCATAGCTTCCCAAGGGCAGTACCCAGAAGGTGACCATAGTGATATTCAGCAATCAAGTATGGAGCACTTTTTCTAGGATGAGTCTCAAACTTACTTGTTCAAACTTGTATACACACATATACATATATACACTCTCTCACACACACAATCAGAAATGATTATTAATAGACTGAATTATTTAATTACATTTATTCATTAATTAAATAGAAATATGTCTTTATTCCCTGTTAGAGTTTGAGATTATTGGATGACCTTTTGTTTGGTGAATATACTTTCATAGTTTTTGTACATATGCAAATCATAAATATTTACATGTATTCCTATAGTTAAATACTTGTTAACATTTATCAGATTATACTTTGCATAGGGCATTGCAACTTGTTTTATAACCCTAGTACATATGAACTAGTACATATAGTCCTAGCATTTTCTGTATTACCATGTGGATTTTTCTTCATTCTTTGGAATTATTATGTACTGTTCCTTGACCAGATTTGCCAATGTCTGAAGTCTTAGTTAGGTGGGCACTTTTGAAATATTTTAAACTTAATTACAATGACAGGCTGAAGCAGAGTGTAACATTCCAAAATTGAGTGAAGTTGGATGTGGTGGTAATAGCACAGAGGAAAGAGAATACAGAAAAGAAAGATAGAAGTGAACAAAAAGAAATAGAAGAGAGTATGCTTGTAAGAATGGTGGGCAAGGCAGAATAAAAGTATGTTCATAAGAGAAGAGAGAGAATTCAAAAGCCAAAAAGGTGGTGAAATAAAGATAATTAAAACATTTAAGATGATGAATGTCTAATGTTTTGTGAAAGCACATTTTGAAATCAGAAGATGTCACAAAATTGTGGACTTTAAATATTTGCAGAATGGAAATTGAAATATATTCAGAAATCAGAAAACTATTAAGAAAAACATTAATTATCAGAGGTTCATGCTTTTAGGTACATATTTATTTTACATGAATAAAGACAACTTGCAACATCATAGCTAATATTTTAAAAATATGAAATGATATAGTATTTATGAAGAATATTGATCAGAAAACACAACATAATATTTGAATTAACTTATTGGTATTATGTTTATGTGGCCCATTTTTAACATTCATAATTCTTTCCTTTGAGATAGAGTCTCACTCTGTCAACTGGATGGAGTACCAGATGCCATCATAGCTCACAGCAACCTCAAATTCCTGGGCTCAATCTCCTCTGGCCTCAACCTCCCAAGTAGCTGACACTACAGGTGCGTGCCCAAAAGCCAGGCTAGTTTTTCTATTTTTAATAGAGATGGGTTACTCTTTTGCTCAGGCTGATCTTAAACTCCTGAACTCAAGCAATTCACCAGTCTCAGGCTACAGGTGTGAACCATTTTGCCCAGCAAAGATGAATTTTCTATGTGACACATATACATATATACATACATATACAATAGAATACTACTCAGCCACAAAAAAAAAAAAAAGAAAAGAAATCCTGTCATCCATGTTTACATGAGTAGAATAGAATAGACTTGGGAACCTCATGTTATGTGAAATTAGCCAAGCATAGAAATACACATAGTTCATGTTCTCAGTCATATGTGGAAGCTACAAATGTGCGTTTTATGGAGTTAAAGAAGAGAGTGATGGTTACTAGAGGTTGTGAAGGGTGTGTGAGTGTGAGCCATGAATGAAGAGAGGCTAT
>CAUYPK010145025.1:0-30300 GCA_963574355.1 Loris lydekkerianus
ACCTCTTTCATGTTTACGTGGATGGAGCTGGAACATATTCTTCTTAGTAAAGTATCTCAAGAATGGAAGAAAAAATATCCAATGTACTCAGCCCTACTATAAGGGGCTTTATGAAAGCTATAACCCAGTTACAACCTAAGAATAGGGGGAAAGGGGAAAGGGAGAGGAGGGAGGGGCGAGGTAGGAAGAGGGAGGGGGATTGGTGGGGGTGCCCCATGATCACATTAATGTACACAGCTATAATTTAATAAAAAAAAAGAAAAAAAATTTTAAGGGAGTGATGTTAGAAGAAATGGGACTCTGAAGTCATTTATCTGCCAGCTTGAATGAGCACTCAATGATGTGTTCTTCAATATAATCACAGCCAATTTTTCATTTAAATGTGGCCTCTTAATCATCTCTTTCCCACGTCCAGTGTCTCATAAGAACATGAAGTTCTGTTTCCAAAATGCACTTGAGAAGTAGTTGTTGCAAGTGCCAAGCTTCTAGTGAGGCCATATCCAGTAGATGAATCATAACAGAAAGAAAAAAATAATAAAGTTAAGCACCATGTGTCTTCATTTCCATCATACTCTTAAGTCTCTACCTTTCCCCTCACTTTGGATGTCAGAGCTTGTCTAGTACTTCACAAATTCAAAGCAACCATAACAACAAAATGCTGAACCATTAGTAGTATATAAGTAAAATCTCTGCCACCATATCTTCCCATTTTTCTTAACTCTTCCTGATTACATCCTTCTTTCCTCTGTGTATAGATTCCTCTACTTTTCTTTAGATGACCTTGCAGGGCGACCGCCCTGCCCATCTCTGCCTAGTGTTTGATGTCTGTGGATCTGAGCGTTTTCTGCCAGCCTCATTCGTGATTACCTCCTGTTAAAGCACACACCTATGCCCACACCCCTGCCCTGACTGTCCTTTCCTCCCGGAATGGGTCTGTTTGTTTAACAGGGTCACTAAGAACTGTTGTATTCGATTGTTACTGGTAGCAGGTGTTTACTGTCACTCACTTTTTATTTTTCTGTGATTACCTTTTAAAATTCTTTTTCACTTTTCTACATAGAATTTAACCTCTTACCCAGAGTGAAGATTTACTTCCATTTACCTGTGATCTTTGTGTGCTTTAGCAACTGGCATCTGTATAAAGATCAGTCACAATTCCTTGAGTTCATGCTATGTATTGTGTGGCAGAATGAGACTCTGTCTCCAAAAAAATACGTAGTTCAAAGATATTTACTTCATGACAAAGCAACAAAAATCATCCACATTTAAGAAAAGATGTGTAGAAACTAATCGTGAAAGAAAGATGATAAAGAATATCAATTTTCCACAATTTTTCCCCAAAATTACTTTCTAAAATATTTCTGAAATCTCCTTGTTCCATAGGAGTGCAAATTAAAATCCTTTTGGAACTTTTTTCTTTCATAAAACTTTAAAATTTGATTTGAAGTGTCATCAACAGAAGGCAGGTATGAAAATATAGTAAAAAAAGAATCAAGACACAGGAAGAGAAGTGAATCAACCTTACACATGTCAAGAGTCTGCATAGCTGTCCTCATTAATAGAGCATTATTAATAGAGAGAGTATTATTGTAAACAGAAGCCAGTATTCCAGGGATCATCATTACAAAGCATGAACCCAGACCCAAGAATAGATGGGGAATTAATATGTGAGGACATTTTTTATCAGTGCCTAGTTATCAGAATGCACATCTGGACTGAAAGTTGGATTTGATCTGTCTTTAAATTGATAATTCACATATAAGTGAAATTTTCTATAATAGGTAATATTTTTACTGAATATGTGAGGAAATAAGAAATTGAAAACCAAGAAACCAGAAGCACAATATTTTGTCAGTAAATAACTGTGTAAATATCAAAGAAATAATTTTATGGATACATAAAATTAATAATATTAACAAGTGGTAAAAGAGAAGTTAGTCTTGGGTAGCTGAGAAAGCATGACTAATCAATAATTGTGACTGAGTACTTCTCTTTTGCAGGAAAGAATTATACTTTTCCCATTACTGCCTTGTAGATCAGATATAACTGACTCTGAACGCAAATTTAATTCTCATCGCAATTCATGACTCGCTATCTGTCGCGTGGAAAGCAGTGAATTGGTAGTCAATTAAGTGGATGCTATTTCAATCTGGATGCGTGTTCCTGAAATAATTTTAAAAGACTTCAATTCAACTTGCTGACAAAAGAACCTCATCCATAATATTGGCTTTTTTTCTTTTTATTCATCTGAAATTATGTTCCCTAATCCTGAGTAGATATTCGAATGGGCATGGATGAAGATTGATTCTGTCCCAATTATAGAAGCCATTCAGTCAATTATCCTCACGTTATCCATATAACATGCAGATTTATAGATGAAAATCACTTCTGCCCATGGTCCTGACTCAATAAATGTCTTATGGGACCAGCACAGGACAGGTAATACAGTAAGTATAACTTAGTACATATGCTGGTAATTACATCGCCCCACTTAGAAGAGCCTCTCATTCTGTCTTGGAGCTGGTAGAGTTCGATAGTTGTTAAAGTGAGTAGAATTCTGATTCTGTTGTAATGCAGGCTTGTATTTCTCAAAAACTACAAAAATGATCTCTCAAAAGACAACTATTTTTTCAAATTAAGTCTTTCAGAAAACTTATTTTCTAAGGGAGTGAGTATACATCTTACTTCCTAGGGAAAATAATTCATTGTTTTAGAAACTAGAGATGACATCATTTGACAGATTAAGATTTCATAGAACAGAGGTTGAAATTAATCTATCTGAATACAAATGACCAGATTATGTTGGTGATTGTGTGTGCAAGTGTTATAAGAATAGTGGGTTTCTAATGGTCTCATCCTGTGCTTCCAGACACTCATTTTTTTTCCTTTCCTTTTTTCTTTTTCTTAGATAGAGTCTCACTCTGTCACCATGGGTAGCGTGCCATGGTGTCATAGCTCGCAGCAACCTCAGATTCTTGCCTGGGAGTCAGGCAATTTTGCCTCAGTCTCCAGAGTATGTGGGTCTAGAGGCACCCACTACCATGCTTGGCTAGTTTTTCTATTTTTAGTAAAGATGGGGTCTCGATCTTGCTCAGGCTGGTCTTGGACCCCTGTGCTCAAGCAGTCCACCTGCCTTGGCCTCACAGAGTGCTGGGATTACAGGCATGAGTCACTACGCCCGGCTTCATTTTCATATACTTTATTACATGCCATTGTCTTTCTAAGACTGTACTAAATTACACCCATCATACCTCTTTGGTATTTTGTTTAGCTGTGGCCTGTCCCAGTTTCTGTATGGAATATATCGCTCTTAAAGAAATAATAGTGTGTTTTGTCTCTGCCTACTTATACTTCTCCCCTCCTGTAACATAGAACATTTAATTATCACCACAGGAGGTACAGTTATCCTTATACTACAGAACCCAAGCCATGGAAATAGCAAATGTGTGTAGGATGAGGAAAGTCTACACAAGTATATAAAATAGCTGCAGGTATTGTCCCTCAGATCGTGGAAGGCAAAGGTCTCCTGTGATGTCTAAAGACTTATCATGTGATATAGTGGTGCCCTTTCTTGGGGTCAAGACGCAGAACTATGAAATGTTGAAGATAGAGAGAGGACAAGTGTTAGTTCAGCCATATGGAGACCTTTGAACAGAGCTGTGAGGCAACAGGACCAGTGAAGCAAGCCCAGGGGAATGGTGTCATGGTGATGCTTCGTGGAGAAGTGCCACATTCGTCCCATTGTCAGTGGGACACCTAATAAAAACAGGGTGTCTGTTTAAATAACAGATTGATTATTTTCATGCCAACCAGTGTTTTTCAACCTTTTTTATTTCACAGCACACTTGGACCTATAGTTAAACTTACATGTCACAGTTAAATTATGTTGATCAAAGGAAAAAATAAAGAATTTATAATTACTGTGTTTTGATCTTCTTTTTTTTGTTGTTGCAATTTGGCCGGTGCTGGGTTCAAACCTGCCACCCTCAGTATATGAGGCCGGCACCCTACCCACTGAGCTACAGGCACTGCTAACTAAGAACTTCTTTGGAAAATGATTTAATTAATGACCTAAAAAGTTTTGTGGCACACCTAAGATCCTCTCACAGTACACTGGTTGAAAATCATTGCTCTAGCCAAATGGTTAATTGAGCAACCATTTAGTGCCAATGAAACACTGAATTTAAAGGAGATGATTGAAAAATAAGAGTATTTGAGCTGCAGGTATATATATGTGGGTATTGCACATGTAGAAAGGATGGTTTATATTAGGGGAGAGAAGTGTGAACAGGCTGTCATGGAATGAAAAAGGGCAAACAGGGAAGTGATGTAGAGGGAAAATTTGGAAAAATACATTGTATGTCTGTGCATGCATTGGTATGGTATGTTGAATGAACACACACGGATGGTATATTGTATTTACACGCACACACAGGTATGGGTACGTAGTAAAGAAACTATGAGAGAAAAAACTAATAGACATTACATTAAATAAAGTAACATATTTTCACACTAGACGAGAACATTGTATGATTCAGATGCTGGAGTTGGGGGATGCCGGTGCAGTGAAAAGATCAAAAAGTAAAAAGAGCGATGTCTTTTTCCCTTTACACAGCTACGTCATCAGCTCTTATGGATTGAGTAGATTGAAACTGTATCGGCTGTTTATTCTTCTCCATGGGTTTCTGTAAAAGTGTGATGATTGAAACTGCCAGTATCAATCAAGGTAGGAGCATCCTGCGGCAACACTCAACCAAAGCACATTGGTGGTTTCAGAGCACACCCAGGATGAAGAGGTGGCCCCCAAAACTGCTAAATTCTAGAGCAAAGGATCCTTAGGGGTCTTAGTTGACCATGAAATGATCTAGCCAGGAAATAATATCAATCAAGTCAAGTCCACTCAAAAACTCAGTGGCTAGATAAGTATTTTAAGGGCTACTTCTTTCTAAATGATGGGACTTATTCACTCGCTGGCCAGATCTGGACTGTGTCCTAATGCACCCCACATGCACACCAAAAAACAAATGCATCATTGGATTTGTTGTTATCTTATTACCGTTGTGGCACAAAGAAGCAGAGAATTGAGACAGGAGTATTGAAGTCGGCAACAAAAAGGGTTTATTTGTGGCCAAAGGATGCAGTGGACAGAGGGAAAAGCAAAGTAAGTAGTTGGAAGTAAGAAATCTTGGAATGAGAGAGAATCCAAGTGAGCAAAATTGCAACAGGTAACAACACCGGGAATGCAACTAAAGATTGAATTGGGAATAGTACTTTATGGTGTACGTAAGCCATAGTTTGTTCCATAGTTTGTTCCGAACAAATATGTTTTAGAAAATTTATTTGAAATAATGAATGCTCAAAAGAGACATAAAAATAAACTCACTCTCCAGAATTTTAAGAGATTTAAAAATATTTTTTAAAAACCAATTAAATTTTTATCAAATGAGTAAAATTTCAGAAAATTATAATCACCATTATTTTGTCCATGGAATAGCAAACTACTCATTTTTACATATCCTATAGAATTATAATCAGGAAAACTTGGGAGTGGGGTATTTTTGTTTATAGGGATAAAAATGTATATACAATGAGAGGAAATTTAACAGAACATTGTGTGTAGAGAGACTTCCTAGATTTGAAGCCAGGTTATAACATTTACCATATCTAGATAGAAATGTTGCACTCTTAGTTTAGATATTCATTTCTTTTGATCCAGCATTTCCACTCTTAAAATTAAAATCATTCCCACCAGAGAGAAAAAGATGAGGCCTGATGAGGTTACATGCAGCATTGTTCATTTGTGAACATAACTCTACTATGTAACGGCATGCAATGTATTTTTAAGTGTACTGATATGGGGAGATATCTCATATAATATTATGTGGCAACAGTCAGTGGGAAAAAGAGTGTGTGTAGTCGCTCCTGTTTTTGAAAATAGTATATTAATATAGGAACAAAGATGTACAGGAACACAGAAATGTTAGAGCAGTTTCCATTGGCACATGGAAATTAGAAAAGAATTTCACTTTATTGCTTATTTTAAGTGTTTTAATATTAAATTACTTTCTCTTACTTTTATGCTCAGAAAAAAAAGTAGAGATGTACAAATAGAAGCTTATGAACCCATTTAAAGTATATGCCAAAATATGATGGTGACGGTATGACAACAATTTAGAAAAGTCCATGTGCCATGTGCTATACATTATATTTGTAAGTACCTTAAATAATGTCTGACAAGAATTGATAATATGGTACTTATGACGATTGTGCAGAATAAAATGGTAATGCTACTAAGAAAGGAATAGCATCTGTAATTGGAGCATGGCATTTTTGTTTTCTATGAAGATTCATTTTATACAGGTCCCTTAAATGGCCTTTTACAAGGCCATTCCTGCTGTCAGCTTGCCCAGTTTGCTTACATAAACAGAAAATTAACAGCCCATATTCTTGAATCAGTACCCTTTATGGTAAGTGTCAACTTCTCTGGAATAGTGGCACCAAACTTTATTAGGAAGGGTGACGATATTTGTCATTTGATGTTATGCTTTGTTTGGTCTATCAAAAAAGTCCCATAAAGTGGAAGCAATTTCTGAATACATAAATTACTTTCTAACGTGTTTTTCAAACATAGTAGAGCCATTGCCAGAGTTTTAAGCCTGAGCAAGAACAATGCTGCCTGCCCTTGGTCTGCCTTGCTTTGTGTTTATGTGTTATTTCAAGGGCCATTGTTTTATAAACCACATTCCCAACGTAGTTAGGATGTATGTCAGTACCTTTGATAGGCTACTGTGATCCTCAGGTTTCTTTTTTTAATATTTGCAATATGTTCATAATAGCTTTCAAGTAGAGGGACTAAAATGACAAAGAGAGATTGTGTGTTTGTGCAAGAAAAGAACATTAATATATATTATTGTATTATTAATAGTGTTACTGTTTTTTAATTTTTTATATCATGGTTACATAATAGGTGTGTGTATTTATAGGACACGTGATGCTTTGACACAGGCATACAATGTGAATTAATCAAAGCAGGATGATTGGTGTATGCATCACCTCAAGCTTTTATCATTACTTTGTGGTGAGAATTTTACAGTTCCACTCTTTTATTTTTTTTAAAGTACACTACAACTTATTGTTGAATGCAATCACTTTGTTGTGTTATCAAATATGGCTCATTCTTTCTATCTTGCTGCATTTTTGCACCCGTTAACTCCTCCAGCTACTCTTCCCAGACTCCAGTAAATATCCATCGTGCTCCTCTTTCTCCTGTTTTAGTATTTAGCTCCCACATATAAGCAAGAGCACACAAGATTGGTCTTTCTGTGCTTGGCTTATTTCCCTTAACATAATATTCTCTAGTTCCATCCGTGTTGTTGCAAATGAGAAGATTTCATCCTTTTTCTTGGCTGAATAAAAATTCCACTGGGTATTACGCATCACGTTTCTTTACACATTGGTCTGCTGGCAGACACTTAGGTTTATTCCAAATCTCAGCTGTTGTGAATAGTGTGGCAATCAACATGGGAGTGCAAAAATCTTTTTGATATGCAGATTTCCTTTCCTAGCAATGGGATTGCTGGGTCATATGGTCGTACTACAGTTCATTTTTTGAGAAACTTCTTACTGTTCTCCATACTTGCTATACTAATTTACATCCCCACCAACAGCACATGAAGGTCCCCTTTCTCCACATGCTCACCAGCATTTATTATTGCCTGTCTTTATGACAAAAGCCTTTTTAACTTGGAGGAGATGAAATCTCATTGTAGTTTTGATTTGCAATTCTCTGATGATTAATGATGTTGAGCATTTTTTCATACACCTGTTTGGCCATTTGTTTATCTTCCTTTGAGAAATGTCTATTCAGATCCTTTGCCCATTTTTTAAAACAGTTTGTTATTTGATTTTTTTTTTCTATTGAGTTGAAGCTCCTTATATAATCTATTCCAGTTATTAATCTCTTGTCAGCTGGGTAATTTCCAAATATTTTCTTCCATTCTTTTGTATGGGATTTGTTGGTTTTTTTACTTTGCCATACAGAAGCTTTTTAGCTTGATGACATCAGATTTATCCAATTTTGCTTTGGTTGCCTGTACTTTTGGGGTATTATTCAAGTAATCATTACCCAGACCAATGACCTGAAACATTTTCCCTGTGTTTTCATTTAGTAGTTTCATAGTTTCAGGTATGGTATTGAAATGTTTAATTCACTTTAGTTTCATTTTTGTATATGGCCAGAGATAAGCACACCTAGTTCCATTCTTCTTCATATGGCTATCCAGTTTTCCCAGCACCATCTATTGACAAGGCTGTCCTTTCTCCCATGTATGTTCTTGGCACCTTTGTTCAAGGTTCACAGTAGATTTATCTGTGGATTTATCTCTGGGTTCTCTGTTCTGTTTTCTTGAGCTGAGCAGTTGCTTTTATGCCATTGCCATGCTGTTTTGGTTACTGTAGCTCTGCAGTATAATTTAAAGTCAGGTTATGTGATTCCTCCAGTTTTGTTCTTCTTTCTCAGGTTAGGTTGGACTATTCTGGGTCTTTTGTGGTTCCAAAGATATTTTAAAATTATTTTTTCTATTTCTGTGAAGAATTTCATTTTTTTATCAAGGAAATTGCATTGAATCTGTAGATTGCTTGGGGTAGTATGGATTTTTTAAAAATATTAGTTCTTCTGATCCATCAGTATAGAACATCTGTCCCAGTTTTGTGTCCTTTTTCAACTTCTTTTATCAATGCTTTATGGTTTTAATTATAGTGATCTAGTACTTCTTTCTATGTACTTCACAGGGTTTGATATGGTGTGTATTCATTTTCATTTGTTTTGAGAAGTTTTTTAATTTCTTTGCTAATCACTTTATTGACCCACGGGTCATTTAGGAGTGTATTATTTATTTTCCAATGTTACCACTGTTACTTATTTCTAGTTCTATACTACTGTGGTCAGAGTAAATACTTGATGTGATTTCTTTCTTTTTTTTTTTTTTTTGAATGTTTTAGGATGTTTTCTGGCCTAATACAGGGGTGGGGAAATTTTTGATGCTAGAATTCCATGATAATTTAGCTGTAATCAAATAAGGCCACGTTCAAAAACTTCAATTAGATATACTTAGAAATGCACATTATTTTGTAAAAGTTGAACTACTGTTTGTTTAATCATTTCAAATAAGGAAAACTATTTGTTAATTTTAAAGTTAACTAATTGTTTAATGATTTTGTGGTGTCTTCTTTTTGTTAGAAAGCACTTGAATATTTGGTGGTCTGCAGTTTCAGCTGCTCCTATGGGTTGGGATCCGTCATTTTGACCTTAAGGGTATCTCCATTTGGGTTAGGCAGGAGAACATAGGTTCACAGCAATTAGTGGACGAAAAGCAAGAAAGCGTTTTGGGAGAAAGGTGTCAAAGGCATGGCTGTTTTTCCATATTTTAATCAGATTTTTCTTAGCATCAAACAATGGCTTTAAAATGCCATCTACTTAGACTCAATTGATTCCTCCTGTAATTCTTCAGGTGCCTTGGTGATATCAACCAGGAGAGGCTGAAATGCTGATTTGAGTGTGATGTCATGGTTCTCAAAACCTATTTTATAAGAAAGTATTGAATATCTCTTTTAATAATTATCACATTATTATTGAATAATGTGCTGGAAGTGAACAGAGAATGGTTGTATGGGCACTCAAAGTACCATCCTAGCCTCTAAAATTTGTTAAGTGGTACCTTAACATGAAGTCAGCAGCTCTGCACTAGATTTTCTTTTATTAGAAATGAAAACACTAGCCCTAATCAACATCTTCAGGAAATAACCCTAAAAGAATGTGGGATAAGGAATCTGAAGAGTAGGGAGGAGAGAGAGAGAGAGAACAAACTCAGGGCCGTTTCTCTAGGCAGATTCACTTTCTTGCTTTGTAACCAGAGAATAATGAGCATAATTTAAACTTTGATGACTGAGAGTCAAAGAAAAGTGAATGTAACATGTCATTTTAATACTGATAAAAATAATTACACAGTTCATAGTTGATATTTAAAGGGACAAATTTCAGTTTTCTGGGAAAGCCGACTATGTGCAACAAACTTCATGAAGGAAAAAACTCTTTCATTTTCCAGTATCAGAAAATAAATTACCACTGTGGTTATTTTCACTTAGTTAAACATGATCATATTTTGTGTCTGGCACACTGAAGATAAGAATCGGTAGAGAAAAGTTCAGAGCATGTAATTAACTCACTGACACCAGTTATGATGGGTTTATTTCCTGGTTTTCATAACATTCATGTAGACTATACTATTCATGTAGGCAAGAATAATGAAAAATATTGCGTATTTGTGAAATTTGTTATGTTAGCTATTAAAAACTCTGGAGGATTCAAAAAGATCACAAAGTATAACTGAAATATGCAGGGACTTATTTAGTTTAGCTGTGGCAATGTTAATCAAAACAAAGGCAATGTTGTAAGGCATGTTGTAAAACCATAAAAATGGAAACACGGCAGAAGTGGCCAGAGCCGGCATATGGGGTTGAGTGGTGCCTCAGGGAGCTCCCCTTGCAATTGAAGGTGGCATAATCAATCATTCAAAAACTTAAAAAGGAAATTAATTAGCCACCTAATTAAAAATTGCTGAACACCCTCGGTTATGCCGTTTAAGTGAGACCAACCTTTTAGTTCCCAGCTTAGAATTTAGACTAATTATTCAATTAAAATTTCAGTGAAATATCTACCTTATAAAAACTGTCCTCTAGACATTTAAGATGTCAACTATTAAATATTCTCAATGAACAGGCAGCCATCTGGCATTACTTTGATCATTTTAGGGTATTTCCCCTTTTCTGTCCTGAAATTAAATTACCCTTCACTTTTACAGGTAGATCAGATATTTTACTTTTTAGTAAAATAAGGTCAACTTGTAACTCTGTGATCTTTTTATTAGATCTTTTTAAAGACTGGTGCTTTGGACTGTTGCCATTTCCTACACCTGAACTAAGGTTTCTTTTTTTCTGCTGTGTCTAGACATTCTTAAAACCATTTTTGACCATGTGGTCATGAAATGAGACTTTATGAAACAGAATAATTATATTTTGGGACCAATTATCAGCTGTTCCTACTCAACAGAATCAAGGTTTATTTTTTATTTTCTAGTTTAAAATGTATTCTACATGAGTGTGTCCTGATGGCTTTCACACTATGGACACATACAGATTATAGACAAATAATGGTTTAAATGTTCTTATAAAATCCAACCCATTTAAAAAGTGTATTAAAACACAATTACAACTCTATCCAGGTTAATACCAAAGAGTAAAGTCTCCATCTTTTTAATGGTTGAATAGTATTTCATGGTGTACATATACCCAGTTTGTTAATCCATTCCTGGGTTGGTGGGCATTTGGATTGCTTCCGCATTTTGGCGCTTGTAAATTGAGCTGTGATAAACAGTCTAGTGCAAATGTCCTTTTGAGAAAATGATTTCTTTTCTTCTGGTAGATCCGGGGGGAGGGGGGGGGGATGAAGGAGTCCTGAGAAGGGAGGAGGGAGGGGGTGGGGGTCCCGGTGTATGACACACCTCTTGGGGGTGGGACACAATTATAAGAGGGACTTTACCTAATAAATGTAATCAGCATAACCTAATTCTTTGTACTCTCAATGAACCTGAACCAATAAAAAACAAACAATTGAAAAATCATAATTACATTTCCTGAAGAAATTTAAACTAGTGTTGATGACGGGGTGCAAGGCGAGAACTACAGTGAGGGGCCCCAAACTCTTCGGAGGAGGCAGTTCAGCTAAAAATAATGATCATAATCAGCCACTGTCCCTCCTTTGCTTGTTGATAGCCACTGTACCCTTGTTTGCTTCTAGCTGGTGGCTATAAAGATTCTTACAGCTTCCCACACAGCTGGTGGTTGTAAAAATTCTACCTCTGTAGTTAACATCACATTTGGAATCCTAAAGGTAGTTTCTGAGGCATCTTCCGGCCCCACATGCAGGCAGATTGGCTGACCGCCCAGGCCAGTGTCCGTACCCAGAAACCCACTCAAGTGTAATCGTGACCCAGGAGCGGAGGCGACACGGGAAGGCCATGTCCACACCCCGGTAAGTTTGCCCCAGACTTAGCCAATTAGTGATGTCAGTACTTAATCTCCGTCTCCCCGGTTTCAGGGAGGCTGCTGAGGACTCCTCCGTCTCCCCTCCCAGCGCTGCGTGGAGCCAGCTCCTTCCCTGCGGCGACCCTGCTCTCTGCGCACCTGCTTTCTCCGGCAGGGGAGCCTGCTGGGCGCAACGGCGTCCGGGGCCGCAGGTAGCTCGCAGGCTCAGAGACTACAAGTGTGGCTGAATTTATTTTCTATTCTGAAAGCCACACAGCACAATCCCACAGTTCGGGAGACAGTACAGTTTTGCTTGTTCTTTGTGAGACTCCGAGGGCCAGATCAACTGGGACTCTCACTTCCCGTGTGGGGTGTTTTATTAGCTAGAAAGGATGGATTTGCAGTGCTCTGGATGGAAGGGCACGTCCATCGCTCCCTTTGTCTGGGGACAGAGCGGAGGACCTTTAGCTTCTTTCCCACAAGAGCAGTCAGATATTTTATACAGTAATGAAAGCACCAGCTGGCAGCTACAGCCAGGCCCAGTCCTGGTGGCTGCAGCGTCCGTGGAAATCTCAGTTTTATACACAACTTTGAGAAGTATCTTGGAAGTCTCCCCAGGTCTTAATTAACTCTGTTCTCAAAAACGACCCACCTGCAAGGTCTTCATTAGCCTAATTCCTGTAATAGTCCAGGTCAGCCTGGCCCCAACCAGTCCAGACTAGCCCAGTCGCACCTGTTATCCGCCCTGCCCATATCCAGCTACCTGCCTAACAGAAGAACCTGGGAGATGACCACAGTGGTATTCAGCAGTCAGCTAGGTAGCACTTTTCCTAGCCTGAGTTCATCGACTTAATTGTCAGAACTTGTACATGTATATACGTTTGGTTGATGACTGTTGTCTGTTATTATGGACCTATATGAGATAATGCTTCTATGAGACATAACTAAAAACTCTTTTTGCCTGGATAGTATACTTGTTTTCTCTGTAACTTATGCAATTATCAAGGACAAAAAGATGGTATTCAACACAGGTCTCTCCTTTTATAAGTCAAACATAAAGGTACTTAAAAAACAAACCAAGTTTCCCTGACTTGGAATGATGTTGAAATTTCTCATAAATATAAAATGATTTATTAATTGGTTTTCCTACTTCAACACTTTCATAATTTGTTTACTCATTCAGGACATTTCTGTCTTTTTCCTGCAACTTAGCTGCACGTTCTTTAATTCATGCCTTAGAAATCAGTGTATTTATGCCAGGCAGAATCTCACTGTACACCCGCTCTAGATTAATGCTGTCGAGTCTCATACACAGCAAGTATATTTGTTAAAGATAGCTTGGCCATTCTTCAGCTTCCAGGAAGTCACGTAGTTCTATCCTGTCTCCTCTGGAGAAAGGGAATGTTTACATTATAAGGCAAATATATTTAATAGTACCCTCTGCTCAAAACTCTGTGCCTTTTAATTGCTTGAAAGTATAAAGATCAAATCTCCTAGAATGGTGCTCTAAATTCTCAAGTATTTATTGTTCAGAGAAGCTCTTTTAACCCTTTACTGGAACTATCCATTAAAAAAAAGTTCTTAATTTTTTTAAAATTAATTTTTTAATAATTTTTAATACTATATGTATAGTATTTTTAATATATATATATATATAAATAAAACTGGGCTACCTTTGGGCCCTAATATGCCTATCATGTCCCACTATTTTAAACACCCTGTCCCAGTCTGCTCAGGTTTCAGTGCCCATAGAAAATGCAAATGTATGCTTCCAACCTTGATTTCATTAGACAATTAATTTTGTTCTCTTCTTCCCCTATTCTCACATCGAACTTTGTTGTACTTTATTGTAGCACTGAGAATATCCTTTTCTTCTCCTATAATGGTTTACGTATGTACATATCAAACTTACATTTTCCTTGAAGGCAAGGACCTTGCTTTGTTCGTCTTTCTTCCATGTTGATAGTACACATGTATAACATATTCTGGTCGGACTGAAGATATTATTACTGTAAAAACTTTGCCTCTAGGCCTAATTTAACAAATACGTTTTCCTGTGACATTTTAAATGATCCTGTATAGAATACTAATGCTTTGACATAGGGAGAAGAAAGACGATTATATGGTGGAGAGACTGACGGATTTTGTATATTCAAGGAGATATTGTCAAGTGAAGTGGTGTTAGAAAGGCAGATAAGCCCTTGTTAAATTTCAGCATGTTATAAAAGAAAAATACTGGGCCTGTATAACTATTAAAGAAAGTTCCCTTTATATATAAAGTAAATTGTAATCAAATTCTGAATAATTAGCACCAGCTACTTTCTATTTTGTCTTTTTATTATAACTTTGTGCAGCAAGCTGTGGTTAGTTAGAATGATAACACGGGCAGGAAAATAATTGGAAGTAGATTATGGTACCACACAGAGTGGGAACAGCAGAATAGATTTCATGATGGAACGCACAGACGTGCTCCTCCTCCTCCTCCTGTGAGTCCCCTTCACGTCTTTCTTCCTTTCCTTCCCGCTCTCCCTCTGCCCTCCCTCCCTCTTCCTTCCTTCATCTATTCTTCCCTCCTATCTGGATTAACAGATGTTACCTTTGTTACAATTCTCTCTCTCTCCTTTAGGTTGTGACTAAATAAAGTCTGAGAACAAAATATTCCTCATCCAAGACAAATCTTTCCAATAAATGTGCTTCATAAACCCGGGATGGGAACAAAGGCATCAGTAAGGTGGCCCTCGGGGCCGCACAGTTTAGTTTTTATTAGCACATCAGACACTTATAGACTGCCATTTAGGTAGGTCAAAGGATATCCAGCCTTAACAGATAATGTCAGGAAAGCAAATAATGTTTCCAAATCAGGGGCTCCTAAAGTACATCTGTCTTATTTTCCTCACTATAAAAGATCGTCCCGTAACATTCCCAGGTGAACTGGATGTCAAGTATTTAGAGTGAAAAGTTTCTTTGCGTTTCTTTTCAGGAAAATGGGCTGTCATAAAACAATAAGTAAGGCACCCCGCATAAAATCCAGTCATGTTTTATGAATATTTAATTTCCTTTGAACTTTTCAGAAGGAAAGAATGACCTTGAAAAGTTCCCGTAGCAACATGACATTGTAACGCCGAGGTCACTGCCTCTGTCATTAGTCATGGTGAGCAGCTGCCTCCAGCTCTTGTTGGCTTTTCAAGGAGAAATACGGAAAGATAGAATATGAAAATATTTCTTATGGTTAGAAACAGTTGAGACTCAACAAGGACTTTTAAAAAAGTATTTTTAACATGCAGTTTTAATTTTTTTTGTTTTTTTGTCCCTGTCACCTTGAAATCAATATACTAGTCAAGCAATAAAATTTAATCACCCAACTGCTAAATGTTGGTTCAGTATTTTACCTTTTTATTGGGCTACAGAACCTTGATTTATGGTTCACAGCAACACTATCTTAAATGAGCAGATCTTTCCCGTGTGTATATGTGTGTGCGTTTTTTATATAACTATTTATACAAGTTTGGGGAAGGCCTTCAAGATTCTCAGACAAAACCCAGCAAAATAAAGAAACCAATATTTAGCTACTTGTTAATAAAGTCCTTTTGTATTGACTTGGCACTAGCATCTAAGCCAAGCTCAACATTTTCAGAGTCACAGTGAACGAGTGGGGCATTGTTAGATTTAAATTTAGATGATACTGTAATAGAGAGTAGATGATTCAACCTTCTGCCCCTCAGTAAAGGCAAATATTCAAAATTCTAAGAAAGCAAGCAATGCTTTTTCTAGATTTTATTTGAAATATAGTATACATTTGCTTACTCATTTACATAATCTGATATCCAAAGTTATGTATTAGGGACAATATTATACCTGTTGCAATTAAGTGCCTCATATTAGGTTTCTATAATAAATTTTGTAATTCTTACGATCATCTGTTCTCATACCTTCAAAAGAACAAATACTCTTAATATAATTTCCACTGAAAACTCTTACTCTTCCCAGCCTCTTATGTAGATGCCATTCATAATGTCTAAATTTTCTCTTATCGGTTGTTAAGCACAGCATAGCGGGAAGATTACAGACTTTGTAGTCAGAATGACATAGGTTCAAATTACCTATATCTGCTCAGTGCATAGCCAGTAGCAGTGTGCAGCTGCTTGAGGAGCTGAAATGTGTTTTGTTTACCTAGGAAATAGATTTGATAATGTAAGTTAAATTTAAATTGTAAAACTGAAGGCACAGTGTATATGGTGCATCATTACTTTGGTGGGGTCAAGTTTCATTTTAACTTTTGCACCATATAAGATATCAGTGTTGCATGGCAATCGCACGTGTTGGATACAAGTTTCAGCTCTAGTATTACACAGATATACACATCACCTACCTCTTTGGTGCCAATGAATGTACTTAATTTCTTTTCTTTTCTTTCTTTCTTTTTCTTTCTTTCTTTTCTTTTCTTTCTTTCTTTTTTTTTTTTTTTTTTGATACCGTGTCTCACTCTGTTGCCCTGGGTGAAGTGCAGTGACATCATAGCTCACAGCAACCCCAGACTCCTGGGCTCAGGTCATCCTCCTGCCTTAGCCTCCCGAGTAGCTGGAACTACAGGCACCTGCCATATATGCCCAGCTAGTTTTTCTATTTTGAGTAGAGACGGGGTCTCGCTTTTGTTCAGGCTGGTGTCAGACTCCTGAGTTTAAGCTATCCTCCTCACTCAGCCTCCCAAAGTGCTAGGATTACAGGTGGAGTCAGATAGACTCAATTTTAATGATTTTTGCATTTATGGCACAGTATTTCCCTGTTATTTTAATTAATAAATTTATTTCAATTTATTTTAATTTTTTGTGCAAATATCACAGGTTCCTAACACCTATATACATCTTGATGGGAAGTGCAAGTGTCCCTTGTTTTGTTTTTTTTTTCCAATTTTTTTCTCTTTTTCATTCTTTCTTTTTTCTTTGCCATGGGAGCAGCAACATTAGGACAAAACACTTACATGCATACATACATTGTATTTTACAGAGATACAATAAGAGTGTTTGTGATCGTATATCAAAAAAGCCACATCTCTCTCCTTTATCTCATGTTCAGTTTTGATTAGAACACGTTTCCTTACAACTCTTAAATATGTAAAGAGCAAATAGAATCTTGTTAAGGTAAAACACAGGGCACAAACTCTGGCCAGTGCCCTGCTAATTGTGAATGAGGGTAGAAAGCAGAGTTGAATACCTCCTTTAATTAGCTTCATTAGTCATTGCCCTCCCCCCAGAGATGTCCTCTGGGGGGTCATTTGTTGTTTTCTCTACAGTATCCCATCAGCCCAGGTTCATAGAGTCCTTAATGTTCACATTCAGTCTTTTTAGCACACCAATAAATGCAGGAAAGGCACTCAAGACTAAAGAAGATGCAATGGCATGGAGCTGGCACTGTGCTCGCTACAAAGGTAACTCGTCCCCTGAGGACACACGGGATCCACGTGTGGGTCTGCTTTGCAGAGGAGTTTTACTGTTGCCCTTTGGTAGCAATCCCATCCCAGGAAAGCCCATCCGTGTCATTTTTCCAGCTATGAGCGGTATCTTGGTAGCTCTCACAATATTTGACATTTGTCATTGTTTTACTTCTTATAGTGACCTGAGATTGACGATCTTTGGTGTTTCTGTCGTAATTATTTGGCGGAACTGCAAACTGTGCCCCTGTGGAATTGCACGCCTGTCTCTCCTGCTCTGCCCAGGGCTCCTTGTCTCCTGAGACACAGCAATATCAGAATGAGACCAATTACTGACCCTACAATGACCTTTAAGTGTTCAAGAAAAAAAAAGGAAGAAGAAAAGAAAAGAAAAAAAGTAGCTAGGACACCTCTCACTTTATTTCATAAGCTAGAAAGGATTAAGCATAGTGAGGAGAGCATATCAAAAGCCAACACAGGCAGAACCTAGTCTTTTTGCACCAAAAAGATACCTAAGTCATGAATGCAAATAGAAAGTTCTAAAAGGAAATTAAATGTGCTACTGCAGTGAACATACAAATGAAAGCAAACACATATACACATATTGTTTTCTGATAGGGAGAAGATGTTAACCATCTAGTTAGAGGATCAAACCAGCTGTAACATTCCTTTAGGCCAAAGCCTAATCCAGAGCAGGACCTGAACGGCCTTCCTACTCCAATCCGATTTAGGAAAACCAGCACATCTCTGGCTGACAACTTCTCTTCTCTCCTCTCCTCTCCTTTCCCCTTCTCTCCCCTCTCCTCCTCTTAATAAGTTTGGGGAAGGCATTCAAGATTCTCAGACAAAACCCAATTCTCTCTCTCTCCTTTAGGTTGTGACTAAGTAAAGTCTGAGAACAAAATATTCCTCATCCAAGACAAATCTTTCCCATAAATGTGATTCATAAACCTGGAATGGGAACAAAGGCACCAGTAAGGTGGCCCTCGGGGCCGCATAGTTTAGTTTTTATTAGCACATCAGACACTTATGGACTGCCATTTAGGTAGGTCAAAGGATATCCAGCCTTAACAGATAATGTCAGGAAAGCATTCTTTTTCTTTTCTTTCTTGGTAGTGTTCTGTCTAGCATACATTCATGTGGCATGTCAACCAAGGGTAGCAAAAGGTGCTCAGTATCTTTCTGGGCTGGGATTAAAGGAATACAGTTTAGAATTCATGAAATATGAAAGGAGTATATATACACATACATACACTTCAATGCATTTTAATTTTATAACACCTAGAATTGCAATTTACTATAGAATTATGTACAGTGATGCAGCAGTCTTGCTGGGAACAGAAGGACCCTTGTGGCAGGGATGTCTGTGAGAAGCAGTACCTGCACAGTCTGAGATTGATGCTCATTCTGCTCTGCACTGAAGCAGGGTGGGAATCACGGTGAAGATTATCCTGGAAACGCCTCCTGAGCCCCCGACTGATTCTTCTTCTGGTCCCAACCATGTACCAAGATGACAACCTGGAGAATTTCACCTGATAGGGGACCCATACATAGTTCCCTGTACCTTATAAGGTAAGATAAATGCCACACAGAAATGAAAAAATGAAGCATGGCAGTCCCCACTCTGTCAAAGACCAGTATGGTCTCTGCACAAATTTCTGGAGTCTTTAAAGATGGGGTGGGGAAGGGGAAGTGTGTGCTGACTAAAATTAATAAAATTAATGAAGGACTTTGTCACCCCTGGGGGCTGAGTAGCAGGGAAATGTTAAAGAAACATTGTATCTGTAAGGATGCCACCTCCCTTTGATACTCCAGCTACCTCACCATCTCTGCCATTCAGCAGGTAGCCAAGTTCTCTGACTCAGTGTGAAGATGAACCCCATTTCCTTGAAATACTGCTCCACTTTATTTCAAGGAAATGGGATTCTGTTCAAGCAAGTTGAAATCTTAATTCCAGTTCTTTACAGAGTAATAATTTATATATAAAGTACTGCAGATGGATGTTTATATTGGATATAATAACTTGAAGACTTACTTTATCTGAAAATGGAATTAGAGCTTCCTAATGGCAAAATACAGAGCCAAATCACTTAAGGTTATACCCTCATCTTTCAGAGCTGGAGAAGCATCATCCTTTACCCATGGAAAATTCATGTCAGCAGCACTCCTTACTCAAATGAAGTTGCCCACAAAAAGTTTGTACTCACAAAACCAATAAAAGAGTAAGATAATTTGGCAACTGTTGGGCAAGCATGAAATAATCTTATTTTTAGTAGTTAACTAATACTAATGGATATGGAAGAAAGCTAGCGGACATTCAGTTTCATGCAATTTTATACATTAAGCAGAAGCAACTTGAAGAAAAGAAGTTTTTTTCCTTCCTTCCTTTTTTTTTTTTTTTTTTTTGAGACAGAGTCTGGACTGGAGTTCCCAGGCCTCAGCCTAGCTCATGGCAACTTCAAATTCCCAGGCTCAAGCTATCCTCCTGTCTCAACCTCCTGGGAGCTCCTAATCTTGTAAATTAATTAGAGATCCTGATTTTTATAGGTGTGTGTGTATACATGGTTAGACAATTAAGTTTGGAAACTCATCCTAAAATACTCACTATGGTCACCTTTAAAGTACTCCCTTTGGCCATCTGGTGACTATAATGATAATCAGCAGTGAGGTATATAGTACTTTTTCTAGGATGAGTTCATGAACTTAACTGTCCTATAATATATATACACACACATATATATGATATATACATATATATGTATATATAGTATATGTATATATTTTATATATAGTATATGTATATATCTTATACATATCTTATTACTATATATTATATATAATATATGTATATAGCATATATGTTATTATTCATGATAATTTTTCATTTTTGCACAGAAAATAATTTTACAGACTTTTGTGCATTTGTGGTGTATTTGTACCTGTCTTTCTTTAGAATGAGGAAGAACTATTTTTACCTGATATTTTAAAATAGTATAAGCTAAGCAAAACAAAAAGGATTTTCTTGTTTCAAATTATTAAAAATGAAAAATTCTTACATCAAAAGAAAGGCAAACTTCCCCAGTATGACAGATAAGTCTATATTATATGATTAAGTATGAAGAAAAATGCAGTCTGGACAAGGTCTCCCTAGACTAGAGTGTGAAGGAAACATATCACCATTTCCTAAAAAAAAAAAAAAAAAAAGGCTTCCTCAAACAAGTAACATAAGACTAAAAATTGGCAATGATGCTGTGCTGTGAAGATGCCTGGCCTCCTACTAACAGCTAAAATAAAAAGGCTTTATGATGTAGCAATTGTTGTAACTGTGCAAAACAACACACTTCTGTTTAAAACCCTCATTATACATGGAAATAATTTAAAATCTTTCATCTTGTCCCAGCATTGAGACCTCCTAAAGCCAGGAAAAAGGATTATAATCCAGTGTTAACAGTATCAAAGCGAAGCAGCACAGCTGCTTGGGAATACGGCTGAGCTTTCCCAGCAGACGAAGGTGTGAATTTCCTCATACATCATCTCAATGGCAACATTCTCTACCAAGCGACACAGAGCACTCCTTTCATATTTCATGAATTCTATTTGCCTGACTTCAAAATGCCAAATGTGCCAGTGAACAGTGGTTTAATATTCATGGGTTTCTGAGATGGCTTTGACAGTTGTCAACTAGAGAAATGGCTTCATCAGAAAAGAATCTGACTTATGATTTCCGGCACCCATATAAAATCAAGTAGTCATTGGCATATGCATTTTATTGGAAAGGTACTCTTTGCATAGTTATCTCTTATGAAAATTATATGACCATAAAATCCTTTATGTAACAGTAAGGCATTTTCAGATCTTGTTTGGATATGTATTTAGTATTTCAGAAAACGTGCTTCACTCTAGACATTTAATCACTAAGCTATTTTTTACAAATGTGTTTTAGAAGGACATAGCCTAGGAAGTATGCTTAAAAGTCCTCAGAAGCACAAGTTGTAATATCATAAATCACACACATACATGAACAATTTATTTTCTCTTCTATAATGCAAAGATATATTAAGTAGTTCAGTTTATGGAAAGAAAATTATGGCATTTATCTTTACCTCAAAGAGTAGTAATGCTGGCCTTGAGTTTCTCAATGAAATTTTGCTTTGAAAACTAAAAATAAAATTAAGAATTTCCCATAAAACAGTTTGTTACTGTTAATCTTAAAATATTTATAAATTTTCACACAATATCATGTATTAATAATACAGTGAATAAATTATATGTAAACACAAACACTTTGCAAGAATTTATTATGTATATTCTTAACTTGTTCTATTTCCCTGAACAGGCGTCCTCGAACTTTTTAAACAGGGGGCCAGTTCACTGTCCCTCAGACCGTTGGAGGGCCGGACTACAGTTTAAAAAAACAAACTATGAACAAATTCCTATGCACACTGCACATATCTTATTTTGAAGTAGAAAAACAAAACGGGAACAAATACAATCACACCGCCGCATGTGGCCCGTGGGCCGCAGTTTGAGGACCCCGAAGGCTAGGAGAGTGAGTAGCACTCATTGGGATCACTGCTGGGTTAATAATAACACCTGCCAGTTATTCAGCACTTACTGCATGCTGGTCACTCTTCTAAGCCTTTATATGTATTAGCTCAATTAACATAGGCACTATTATTTACCACTTTTGTGAATGAAGCCAATTAAATTACTCGTCCCGTATTCACCACTAGCTTAAGTAGAAGCCAGGCAGGTTTACCCTTGAGCCTGAGTTCCCTCCAACAGACCTTAATCCAGGCAGGCCACATGAGGCGATGTGATTGTATTTGTCCCCATTTTGTTTTTTTACTTCAAAATAAGATATGTGTAGTGGGCATAGGAATTTATTCATAGTTGTTGTTTTTTTTAAACTATAGTCTGACCCTCCAACTGTCTGAGGGACGGTGAATTGGCCCCGTTTGAGGACTTCTGCCCTAACCTGTCAGGACTTAAATTGCAATGAGAATATTCTAATCCCCCTGTGGTTTCCATTCCTTTTCACACACACGTTTTTCTTGCTGAGTGTTATCTTTACTTCATTGAATTTAACCTTGAAATAATATCTTTCTGTGGTTTTATTCTGTCAGCACTGAAAGTTACTGTAAGGATAATGAGAACTTTTGACATTAAGTGTGATATTTTCTCTTTATCCTTTTTTTTTTTTAATTCATTCTTTTCTCATTCTCTAAGTGATAAGCATTCAAAGCTATAGTAGAAGCAACACAGGTAACAGGGGGGATGATGGCTTGCATTCCATAAATCTATCACCTGGCACTGGGCTATTGAATTTATCTGTATATAAATACAAAAGGCTAAAATGTTGAATGTTTAGAGTTTGCTGAGAAAATGGTTCCAGACCACACTACTTTACTGAGCACATATGCTGTGACTGCACATGGATCAAATCAATGTGCTGCTATCTTCCCTGTGTTGAGGATGAGTTGTTCAGGAAGGCAGAAAAGATCAATAGCCCAAACTCCTGCCTAGTCTCGCCACTGCCCATCAGTCCTCTCACAGGTCCCCAGCCAGCTCTTCCTTTAATTCCCTCTAGCATCTACTTGGATAGTCTTTCCTAAAAATATCTGATCCTCTTTCTTCCCACTACTTTCTACAAATGGCTATGTCTAACTTCACAAGAAAGCTAGAAAAATGAAGCTGTACCCCGAAGTGAAAACATAAAAAGCGCCTTGATGTCCCTTTCCGTCCCTGGCCCCCACTATCGCACCATAAAAGCTTAACAAGTCTGTTTGTGCTCCAGTGCTGTCTCGTCCCGTTCCTCAGTCATTGCTCTTGCAGTTATCCCCCTGTTAAGCTTCTAGATTTTCAAAACTTTATATTATTCGGAGCCATGGTGAAATAACAAACAAGACTGAAATCACCTTGAAACCACGGGCAACATTGCTGTCTCCACATTATTACTGCCCACTCAATTCTCAGAATTAGTTTCAGTTTCTGAAAGTCATCATGAATGTTACTGATGACTTCACTTTTTAAAAAAATTTCTACAGATGGTCATTCTTCAGCCCTCTCTTACTCATTTTCTCAGTTTTATTTGCAAATTCTGACCAGGTAAACTTTTTTTTTTTTTTAAATTTCAGGTTAATGTAAGGGTACAAACAACCAGGTCACAATTTTTGAGTTTGTCAGGTAGACTTCCTGGAGTAGTTGCATCCACACCCAGGAGGTGGGAGGTGTACCACCTACCCTTACATTGTGTCCACTGGGCGGAGCTCCTCCCCACCCCTCCCCCCTCTGCCCTCCTCCCTCCCCCTCTCAGTTCAGCTGAACTGAATTGAGTTTTTCTCCTGTATGAGTATGAATTAGATTGTCTGCTGGCTTCATGTTAGTATTGAGTACAATGGTACATTTGTCCCTATTCTTATGATACTTTACTAAGAAGAATGTGTTTTAACTCCATCCAGGTAAACACAAAAGACGTAAAATCACCATCTTTATTACAGCTGAATAGTACTCCATGGTGTTAATTACTCCACAATCTGTTAATTCATTCCTCAGTTGATGGGCATTTAGGTTGTTTCCTCATGTTGCTGATTGTAAATTGAGCTGTAATAACCAATCTAGTGCAAATATCTTTATGATAAAATGATTTTTTTATTCTTGTAGGTAGATTCCTAGTAGTGAGATTGTTGGGGTCAAATTAGAGTTCTAATTTAAATTCTTTTAGGTTTCTCCATACTTCTTTCCAAGGAGGCAATTTTTAGTAATAAAAAGAAAGATGGGGGCATCACATCATACTTTAGGCTATCTTGCAAGTCCACAGTGATCAAAACAGCATGCTATTGGCACAAAAATAGAGACATAGATATATGGAATCAAATAGAAAACCAAGAGAGGAAACCAGTCTCTTATCACAATCTGATCTTTGATTAACCCCCCCCCCCCAAAAAAAAAAGCATACAGTGGGGGAAAGACTCCCTATTCAACAAATGGTTCTGGGAGAACTGGATATCCACATGACTGAGACTGGACCCACACCTTTCACCACTTACAAAAATTGATTCAAGATAGATAAAAGATTTAAATCTAAGGCATGAGATGATAAAAATCCTCAAAGAAAGTGTGGGGAAAACACTGGAGGATGTCAGGCGGGGGAAAGATTTTATGTAGAAGACTCCCATGGCAACTGCAACAAGAAAAAAAACAAACAAATGGGACTTAATTAAGCTGAAAAGCTTCTGTGCAGCTAAGGATACAATAATTAAAGCAAATCAACAATAGACAATTTTCAGAATGGAAAAAGATATTTCCATGTTACACATCTGACAAAGGCTTGATAACCAGGTTCTATAGAGAACTCAAATTAATCAACAAAAAAAGAGCAAATAGTCCCATCTATCACTGGGCAAGAGACTTGAACAGAACCTCCTCTGAGGAAGACAGATGAATAACTAACAAACATATGACAAAATTTTCACCATCCTGAGACATCTTCTAACCCCAGTGAGAAGAGCCCACATTACAAAGTCCCAAAGTTGCAGATGCTGGAGTGGATGTGGAGAGAGGGGAACACTTTTAGACTGTTGATGGTACTGCAAACTAATACAGATAGCCTCTTTGAAACCTTTTTTTCCCCCTCTGATATCACATGACCTTTTATTTCTAGCCTTGTCTTTTGATATAATCCTTAACATTATTATTGTCAAGGTTGTAAGCATTTTTCCCCCCTAAGGCCAGTGATCTAAAAAGAGATTTTATATCTGTTATCTCCTAGTTTAACATATACAGGCAGTTCTTGTTTTGTTTGGTTCTGATTTTTGTGGATTTCTTTAACTATAGTTTAGTTAAATAATACCAAATCCCCAACAGCAAGATTCAAATTATTGGTTACCACATTATGTAAAGTAAAAAACCACCACATAAAGGGTATATATGCATCCTGATCAGTGATGAATCACAAATCAGCACACCCTTCAAAGTGTGTCAGGACTGGCCACTGTTATCCCGTTCACACCCGCTCTGCACAGCCTGCGGTTATGGTGCATCTCGTTTCTCAGTGATAAATCCATGTGATATTTAACAAAAATAAATAATAAAAAGAGAACTGATCAAGAAACACGAGAAAGCAGTAAGGAAGTAGAAGGTGATGGTGCTCAAGGAACATGGACTAGACATGTAGAAGAAGCAGCTGACAGTGGGAATGTGGACACTGGCACTGTCCGGTCAATCCAGGTAATTCTCTGCTGAGACTTTCTCTTTAATTGTTCACTACAAACATATTTACCTGATGCAGCTGAGCTTGGTTGTAATATGTGCCGTATCTTACATTGCTGCTCATTTTAACCTCAAGGTCATTTCATGGTCATGCTCCACTGATTGTCCTTTCTACCGACTACGAGGCACACTTCTTTTGTTCTTCATGTCAACTCACTTTGCTCTACATCCTGGGTATTGTGAATATTATGTTGTCATAGCTTCTGTTTTATTCTTCTCAAGAGTGTAGGGGTGTTCTGTCTGTTTTAGCTGACTAAATTAATTTGGTTAGGATTCAACAACATAAATTCTGGAGACAGCATTTATCTGTTTTACACATTGAGACTTCTCCATCTTCATTCTGTGGTCTAGGAAGTGAAGGAAAATAACCAAAGCAGGGAAGCTTTAGAAGATTCCTTAGAAGCTTAAGAAGTAAAATAATACCATTCGCTGTTCAGGAGACAATTGGTGAGGGGTAGACAACTAGGTTGAATATCTGTGTATCTGTGCAGAAGCTTTGGGTACGTTAGCCATGGCTGCTATGGAGGGATGCCCTCCACCCAGGGGCTTCAGCAGGGACTTGTGGAGCAGAAGCATCTCGGAAACTGTTCTAAGGGAAACACAGACCTGGACGGTGACAACAGCCTCTGGGGACTCCCCAACAAAGACGCAGACAGCAGGGGAAAGTGAAGAATTTCCTGAGCAGATGATGGGGATTTTTTTTTAACTCAATTGTCAGTACTCAGAAGAGGATGAAGCTCAGGAAACCCATTCTATAAAAATGGCTTAGTTCTCTCCAGTGTTCACATATCTCATTCCACAGAGAAGTCGATTTGCATGCTTGTTCTTACTGAGAGCCGGACAATTTCAGAGCTGCGAGAGCTTACTTTGGGCTTTACATAATAAAAATGTTTACAAATTGTATAGATCTGACTAAATGAAGCAACAAAAATATCCATCTTTTGGATGACATGTGTTTGTGAAATTGTAGTTGAGTGGATTATAATGAGTGATGCTCTTTGAAAGAAAGGCATAGACCAGATCCTTCAGGTCTCCAGCTGCCTGGTTCTCCATAACAGTGGTGAGTGGAAGAAATGAAGGGTAAGAAAACAGCACAGGAAAAGTCACTGCAGTCACCGGATCTCACCGGTGAGTGATATCTTTATATAGTGTTAGGAATGGATAACTTAAAAGCCTCAAAATATTTTTTACATTCATGTCAAAGGTGTTTTTCTAGAAAATTTTTCTCGGGTAATCTCATCTATTTTCTGGTTCTCATCGTGTGTTTATGTAACTTGCAAAAAACTTTGTTTTTCATGCAACTTTTACGTTCTGTGCTTTTCACTTCACTTTTCTTGAGACTTCACTTTTCGTGGAGCATATTCTAAGGCTTTAAAAAAATCATATAATATTCCTACTTTCTCTTTCACATACTTCAAATAAATATTTATTAGAAAAACTATTTGTTTACTGGTTCAGATTATAGTATGAGATCAATGGCGATTTATGATTTCATAACTAGCAGCTCCTCTGGGTGGTCTAATGTGCTAGTGCTATAGAAACAGTCTGACAGTGACTCTTCAACTTGAGAACAATATCTTCAATTTACAGCTGATAAAAGTGAGACTCACAGCGGGTGAGTGATTTGCCTAGGTTAACATGGGTTAACAAACGAGGCAGAAGAGTTAAGGATTCCAGCCACAATTTTCAGGCACTTTTCATACACAGGAGTTTCTCACTTTAATCATAATTGTTAAGACCTTAGAATAATTGAAATATTAATGTCATCTTATATCTATTGATGAGTTGCAATTGTATGATATAGCTATAAAAATCAGTTATAGCTTAATGCCTACAGTATAATTTGCCTTACTTGGCTGAGAAGCATTATATACTATACATCTGATTCAAACTTAGTATTATTCCTTTTAAAAATCATCTATACATAAACATACATAAATAGTACAGAATGCCATTCTTAAAATTTCTTCTGAAGGAGTAAAGAAAACATTGATCCCATATTATCTAATTGTTTGTTATTACAGATTGCTAATCAGAGCCATTTCACCATTTCGCATAATTTTGATGACTATACTGTGTTTGGGGGATCTTTTGTGTTTGGTTTACTCATCCCTGTGAATCAGAACTTTGACAATCACAATAGTAAGAGAAAGAGGTGAAGGTAGAGAGTAATTTATTCTTTGCATGGAGTTTGCATTTTGCCAAAGGCAACGTTTGGTCTTTTCTTTGAAGTCATCTTACTGTTGAGTTTCTTAACTTCCAGGGGACAAGCTCTCAGTTACCTTAAAGTAAAGCTCTATACACTGTTCTTCCAAATTAAGTTGATGAAAATATTTGCAATAGTATATATACAAAATTAAAAGCTTTAAGAGAAATCTGAAAGAGCACTAGTCTCTACACAAAACAACAGAGGATCTAAAATAATTTAAAGGCTTTTTTTATGATTAACAAAACTATAATCCCTATATTAGAATTCTTCTTTTTTTTCTATTCTTTTGAACAAGAATCTCACTCTGTCCCCAGGGTAGAGTGCTGTGGCATAATCATAGCTCACAGCAACCTCAAACTCCTGGGCTCAAGTGATCCTCCTGCCTCAGCCTCCTGAGTAGCTGGGACTACGCCCCCCTTCCCCCCCCCCCCAAATCATGCATGGCTGGTTTTTCTGGTTTTAGTAGAGGTGAGGTCTCACTCTTGCTCAGGCTGGTCTGGAATCCCTAAGCTCAAGTGATCCTCCTGCCTCAGCCTCCCAGAGTGATGGGATTTACATGCATGAGCCACCACGTCTTGCCGCATTAGAATTGCTTCATCCAACAGACACTTCTTGATTACCTGCTGTATGCCTGGCCCTTAGCTACATGTTTACTTTATAGAAAATGACAGTAGCAAGTATTGGAGTTTTAAGTGTCAGGTATAGAAGATGGTCACAAATACATCTTCACTCATCCCATTGAGACCTGTGGATGTAAACTTCCCTTGAATTTTGTTTGCCTGTGACTGTCTTGACCACTGAAACATGGTGAGAATGAGGTTATGTCATTTCCAAGCCTTGCTTTGAAGAGCTCTAGTGAGCATATTCTTTGTCTTGGAGCCCCATTCTCTGGGTAAGATGTGTTACTTCCATAAAGCACCCATGCTGTAAAGAGACCAAGAGGCAGCAGACTCCTGGAACACCACTTGGAAAAGCTGGGTGCAAAGGGCCAGAGATACCCAGCCAACTCCCAACGGCTCCAAACCCCAGCATTTCAATTGATGGTAAAGAAACACTGTAAAATGTAGGCAGATAAACTATTCTCATGTGTCCTGTTCAGATTCTCAGTCCCCAAAATAATGAAATATAATACTGAATACTTGCCATAAGCCCCTTAAATCTTCAGGAGTTTGTTTCTGCAGCAATCAATAAAAGTTATGAGCTTTGGGGAATTCCGCCAACTTAATGTGTGATGTTGACACCTTTATTTAAACTATGTAAATGTTTAATTGCAAATAAAGAATATGATAGTGTTGCTGGGCATAGTGGCTTAAGCCGGTAATCCTAGCACTCTGGGAGGCTGAGGTGGGCCCATCTCCTGAGCCCATAGGTTTGAGACCAGCCCAGCAAGAGTGAGACCACATCCCTAAAAATAACCAGGTGTTGTGACCAGCGCCTGTCCTCCCAGCTATACAGGAGGCGAAGGCAAGAGAATCACTGGAGAGCAAGAGTTTGAGGTTGCTGTGAGCAATGACGCCATGGCACTCTCCCAGAGTGACAAAGTGAGATTGTCCCCAATCAAACAAAAAAGTATGACAGTGTCAATCATACTATTATAATCAATGAGGCAGTGACACGGATGTTCCTAAACCTGCACATGCTAAATAAAATCACAAGTCTTCATAGAAATATTTCAAGATATGGCTTCTCTTATTAGACTCAGGTGTGAATACAGTAAAACCCCAGTAGCTCACTACCTCCCCACACTGACCACCTCCCCACACTGACCACCTCCCCACACTGACCACATCCCCACACTGACCTCCTCCCCACACTGACCACCTCCCAACCCTGACCACCACCCCACACTGACCTCCTCCCCACACTGACCAGTTGCCCACCCTGACCACCTCCCCACACTGATCTCCTCCCCACATTAACCTCCTCCCAATACTGACTTCCTCCTCACACTGACCTCCTCCCCACACTGACCACCTCCACACACTGACCTCCTCCCCACACTGACCACCTCCCCCCACTGACCTCCTCCCCACACTCACCACCTCCCCACACTGACCTCCCACCCACACTAACCTCCTCCCCACAGTGACCACCTCCCCACCCTGACCTTCTCCCCACACTGACCACCTCCCCACACTGACTCCCTCCTCACACTGACCACCTCCCCGCACTGACCTCCTCCCCACACTGACCACCTCCCCACACTGACCACCTCCCCACACTGACCTCCTCCCCACACTGACCACCTCCCCACACTGACCTCCTCCCCACACTGACCACCTCCCCACACTGACCTCCTCCCCACACTGAC
>CAUYPK010145026.1:0-12927 GCA_963574355.1 Loris lydekkerianus
AAGACACAAAACAATGAAAATCTTAGAAGGAAGTACGGGGAAAACTCTTCATGCTGTGGAACTTAATAGAGCTGAACAGCTACTGTGCAGTTAAAGGCATAAAGAATAAAGCAAAAGGACAACCTTCAGAATGGGAAAATATATTTGCAGGGTATCATTCAGACAAAGGGCTGATAACTTGGATCTGCAGAGAACTTAAGTTAATCAACAGAAAAAGAGTAAACAATCCTATCTACCTCTGGGCAAGAAATGTGAACAGAACCTTCTCTGACAAAGACAAAAGAATGGCTAAGAGACATTTGAAAAAATGCTCATCATCCCTGATCATCAGAGAAATTCAAATCAAAACAACCCTGAGATCTCATCCAAACCCTGTGAAAATAGTCCACATCACAAAGTCTCAAAGCTGCAGATGCTGGCATGGATGTAGAGACAATGGAACACTTTTACACTGCTAGTGGGACTGCAAACTCATACAGACTTTTTGGAAGGAAGTCTGGAGAACCCTCAAAGAACTCAAATTAGACCTCCCATTTGATCCAGCATCCCATTACTAGGCATCTACCCAGGAGAAAAACAATCATTTTATCATAAGGACAGTTGGACTAGATTGCTTATTGCAGCTCAATTTACAATCAACAAAACATGTAGACAACCTAAATGCCCACCAATCCAGAAATGGATTAATAAGCTGTGGTATATCTATATCTATATCTATATCATGAAATACTATTCAGCCATTTAAAAAGATGGAGAATTTACATCTTTTATAAAATCTTCCTAGTAAAGCACCACAAAAATGAAGAAGCACAAATGTACTCAATTCTAATATGAAGGCAGTAGACGATCTAATACAAGGTGTGGGGGGAAGGGAATGAAGGACAGAGGAGGGGGAGGAGGGAGAAGGAAGTGGGGTTATGGTGTATGGCACACCCATTGGGGGAAGGACACAATTACAAAAGGGACTTTACCCAAAGACCGCAATCAGTGTAGCCTAATTCTTTGTATCCTCAATGAATCCCAAACAATAAAAAAAAAAAAAAAAGGAAAAAATAGTACACATTTAAAAGAAAAGATAGGGCATCGACCCCATATACTGAGGGTGGAGGGTTCAAACCCGTCCCTGGCCAAACTGCAACAAAAAATAGCCAGGCGTTGTGGTGGGTGCCTCCCCAGTAGCTGAGGCAACAGAATTGACTAAGCCTAGGAGCTGGAGGTTGCTGTGAGCTGTGATGGCACAGCACTCTACCAAGGGCAATAAAGTGAGACTCTGTCTCTACAAAAAAATAAATAAAAGATAAACCTGACCTTATTGTGTTTTCTTGTTAGTACATACCGTATATACTCGAGTATAAGCCAAGTTTTTTTGGCACAAAATTTGTCCCGAGTTTGGGTTTTTCGGCACAAATTTTGTGCCGAAAAAACTCGGCTTATACTCGAGTATGTAGGTATGTTCTTGTAACTGAAATACCTAGATTAACATTGATAATAGCAAAATAATAAAAAAATCAAAACTTACTATATGCCAGTGGCTTACATGCATATCATCTTTCAATATTCATGAAAACCAAAGAATGTAAACATTATTAGTCGCATTTTTAAAACTGAGAAAGCTAAATAAATTTTAGACAGGTTAAGTAATAAGATCAAAATATAAAAACAGCTTGCACTGCTTACATTATATCCTCAGAACCCGGAATAGATTTTGTTGATTGTAAATGTTAAATGAAAGTTTTTTTAAACGGCCTTATCATACCTGGGAGGTAAATGAACCTGTTGCAACATGGTCTAAATATTAACCATGTCAAAAAGCTCACCTATAAGGATAGGGAGTTAAAGTTTTTAATTAGAGATTAATTATAGTGAATGGCCATAAAGGAATAAATATAATAGTTGGGGAATAGAAAAATGAAGAGAGATAAATTAGATGCTCCAAAGAGACTGAAGAATAGATGTTTTAGAAGACTGGACATGTATTATTTGAGGTGTTAGAAAATTTATTGGATAGCATTCTGTGTGCATTACCAACTGCATAAATTTTCACATTACTTTCTATCTATAAGGCATTTAATGTGAGTTCATCTAATTCATGCACTGAATTCTTTTAATTTTTTTTTCCTTTTCCTTTTTTTTTTTTTTTTTTGCCAATAACTGACACTTACTAATTGAAGTATAATTGTGTTTTCCTAAGCGTGATTTGAAAAAACCCAAGACCCAAAGGACAATTTCAATAGTCATGAAAGGCACAGAAAGGACAGATGTTTATGCTCTAAGGTACAGGCTTCAAGAATCACAGAGGTTGAAATAGTTTGTATTATAATAAAGTATGTCCATATTGATGAGAAGTGGAAGAAGTCCTGCCATTTAATTTCTAGCTTCTCAAAAGGAGTAAGGGGACAAAAGTTATTTAATGAGAATGTATTTTTTAGACAGATGCCAGATTCTGCACTTACTCATCACATCAACTCTACAATTTAAACATTAATAATCTCTTTTTTATATGTGTAGAGAAAGGGTTAAGGTTAAACAAATTTCCAAATACAACTTGGCTAGTTTTTGATGAAGATAGGGTTTGAAGTTTAGTTTTTGTAATGAGTAAATATGTTGCTTCTTTTTCTCTCTCTTTCTCTCCCACAGTATATAATAGATTTTTGCCTTCAGTAAGAATATTCTTAAGTTCCTCAATTTAAAAATGGGACTTGAAGATGCATTTCCTAAAAATACTGTTCTTTTATTTTAATATGTAATCAGGAGTTTCTAGGCATAGTAATGCCTACAACATTGGTAAATTAGGCTTGTAATTACTCAAGGTGGGAAAAAATCTTTTAAAACTTGTATTATATTTGAATTAACTTGTCATTTATCTTTTTTCCTTGCTATTGAGTAAAGTCCTAATGAATGCATTTTGGAAGTAGATTTCCCTCAAGAGCTATTATCACTCATTTGTCTGTCTCTCTCCCTCTCTCTGTCTCACACACACACACATACAAAGCAGAAAATACCCAAATTAAACATCTGCTTCATGCTGAAGATAAAATTCAGCCCAATAAATTTTGCTTAGTTTTCTTTTCTTTGTACCTCTAAGATTTTTTCTTCATGAATCCCCAAATTAAGGATACCTTTTCAACAGATATTTTTCTCATTATACCCTGAACTGGTCACAATTTCTGAGCTATCGTATGTGCTTGTGGTATTCAGGGGCATTTGTATGTGCGCAAACATAAATCTTTCACTAATGGATTATAGGACCTTTACATATTGCAGATGGTTTGATTTGTTGATATATCTTTGATTCTGTTAGTCATCATTACAGACCCTGAAACCATTGCATCCGCACAATAATTAGTTCCTGACCTGCAATTGTGCTTTTAATCCTTCAGTCAATGGCAGCTCAAGTTTTGTTCTCATTTATTATGCTGCTCTTGTTTTCAACTTGTCCACAAAACAGTTTGATCATTTTCATTTACTAGACTATTTCTCTTTATTCTTAAAGCACAGTTTTAAAATGCAATCA
Organism: Loris lydekkerianus; assembly: GCA_963574355.1. Taxonomy (NCBI): domain Eukaryota; kingdom Metazoa; phylum Chordata; class Mammalia; order Primates; family Lorisidae; genus Loris; species Loris lydekkerianus. The sequence goes on from CAUYPK010145026.1 coordinate 3,515, forward strand.
AAGAATATTGTAAGCATCTTACAAAGGCATTCAGGAGACAAGTAAATTAAGCAGATTTGATGAAGTTTAATCAATGACATATCTAGAAAAATAAATCTCTGGGGGTTACAGAAAGTTGATGAACCATTGTGAATGCATTGACACCCGTTTTTACATCATATCCAAATTATCCCTGCATTTGAGCTATATTTGACAAAGGCAAGAACAGTTTTATATATAAAACAGACATGTATGTTCATACACACACATACATAAACACATGATTCAGCAAAAAAAAAAATATATATATGTATATATGTATATATGTATATGTAGGAGCATTATCAAAAATACATTTGAGCCAGGCACAGTGTTTAGCACCCATAGTCCCATTTTCTAGGGAGGCTGAGGCAGGAAGATCACTTAATCCAAAAAGTTCTAGGCCAGCCTGGGCAATACACCAAGACTTTACCCCCCCAAATGAGGTAAGTACAAGTACAAGTACTCAGACAGTTTAGTTTTACATTCTATGAGGAAAAGAACTCACTGATATGTTGTATAAATGGTTGTATCAGCTACTTTTCACCATGTGAACAACTAACTTTGTTTTCTTAAAATTTTCTCTACATAATATTTATTAAAATTATACTTTTCATTAATTGACAGTTATGGAAACTCATTGACAGTAGTAAAAGAAGGATTCTGGTTAATCTAGCTATATGTTAGAGTTTAGGGAAAATTAATGATGTAAACAAAATTTTTTCAAACAGATAGGATTTATGTTTTGGTTTAGAAAATATATTAATTCAGTTAAATGGTTAACTTGATTCTGGATGCTCTAAAATTGACCTTAAATAAACAATAGTCTGACAACAAAAGTAGTACTTGATGAAACCAATGACTGTTTCAAGATAGGCCAATAATTGGTTTAGAGAAAATATGAGAATTTTAATAAAATAAATGTTTAAATTAGAGGCACCTCTCATTAATTTTAGGTAAGAACAAAATGTGACAGGGTCCCTATCAAGTATTCACTTACTCCTAATATTTGAAGGAGATAATGTAAGGCATGATTTAGACATACATTTATCTATACCATACAATTTAATCACAAAAGAAAGCAATGTGAAATCATATTCTCTAATATTGTCTACGTTCACCACTTCATCTTGATTTTCTGAATAATTTTTTCTTGAGAAAATACAGATTGTACTCTATGAATAGTATATAATCTAGTTTGACTCTAGCATGAATTCATTTGGGATTGGACTTTTAAAAAGTTGAAGTGATATTTTTAAGCAAGAAGAATAAGAATTCTTTGAAAATATAATTATGAAATAATTATATTAGAATGCTAGACTATGATTATTTGCGGAGTGGAGAAATTCTTATAGAAAGACCAGTCATGGAACGTATATGATTGTTTGAATAAGGTGATTGCTGTGTCTATCCAAATGAGAACACAACAGAGAAAGATTACAAAGAAAAAATATGGTAGAAGTTTGATAGTAGCCATAGGCTACTCCTATTACCTGATACAACATTTGGCTTTCAGGAAAAAAAAAAAAAACAAAAAACAAGACAAATGAAAGGCAAGAAAATACTGTCTTAAGGGACAAAACAAGTATCAGAACTAGGCTCGGCTGTAGCACAGATGTAGAAATATCTGTGTTAATATCAAAAATTGAATTTACAATAAAGATGCACGCATGCACCAATTGGTAAAGTAAGTAGCAACATGGAAATTCTCAGAAATTCTCAGATAAAATCAAAAAGCAACATGAAAATTCTCAGAAATTCTCAGATAAAGTAAAAAAGCATTTATATTAATGCTAGATATAAAAGAAGTTGTAATGGAAATTAAGATTGCCTTTACCAAATCATCAGAAAACTAGGCACAGACATAGAAAGAATCAGCAATCTTTCCCAAATTGAAATTGGAAAAAGGGAGAAAAGAAAGAGGATATATGAAAATGTGGGACAATTTCAGATGTCATTGGATTTTATGGAGGAAAAGAAAATAAGAAAGGAGAGAAAAAATATTTGTAGAAATAATGGTTGAAATCTTTGTAAAGTTATTAAGAGTCAATCCATGCATCCATCAAGCTCAGAAAATATCACAAAAATAAATATTTTAAAACAACAAAAACAGACAAAGGCATATTATATTTATGCTGCAAAACAAAGACATGAAGAGAATCTCGAAGGAAACTAGAAGAAAAATCATTCTACCTGTAGAAGAATAAGAATAAGAATTATAATGAATTTATCTTCATAAACAATTTAATAAAAAATACAATTAAATGTAATTTGTAAAGTGAAAAAGAAAAAAAGATCAGTATGGAAGTTTATATTCAGTAAAATTATACTTCAAATAAAAAAGAGACTATCCAGGCAGGACATAGTGGGAGGCCAAGGCGGGTGGATTGCCTGAGCTCACATGTTCGAGACCATCCTGAGCAAGAGTGCGACCCTGTCTCAAAAAAAAAATAAAAAAAAAAAATAGCCAGGCGTTGTGGCAGGCACCTGAGATCACAGCTACTGGGGAGGCTGAGGCAAGAGAATCACTTGAGCCCAAGAATTTGAGGTTGCTATGATTTATGACACCACAGCACTCTACCAAGGGTGGCAAAGTGAGACTTTGTCTCAAAAAATTAAAAAAAAAAAAATTGAAAAGTTGTGGCCCCACCATTAACCCTCCCCTTCCCATCTCCCTTCCCTTCCCTCCTTCATCCTGGGCTATAGTTATGATTCATCTCTCATATGAATATGGAGTGATTATAAATTGGTTTTATAGTAGTACTGAGTACATTAAAAAAAGACTGTCCTAGATAAACAAAATCTTACGAAATTCATTGCCAGCAGGCATGTCATGTATGAAAAAAGTTTTCAGAAAAAAGAAATAAGATACAGCCAGAAATTTAAATTTATATAAATCATGTTGGAAAAGGAATACATGAAGGTAGAATAAAATCTTTAGTTTTTCTTACTTGTAATTGCTCCAAAATAATGTTTGTTTGCAGTAACAATAGCAACAGTTTTTTGGGTGGTTAAAGCTTATGCATAAACAAAATAAAAAATGCAATTTCATAAGTGATAGAAAGAAATAGAAACGAAATCTGTTATAAATCTTCACTACACTGGAAGTGTTATAGTGTCATTTAAAAGTAGAATTAAATTATTTAAAAAAATTTTTTAAAAATAATTTATTTAATACATATAATAAGAGTATACAAAATGCAATAAAAGATACTTAAAGTATCAAAGGAAAAATAAGAGAAGAAATATGAAGTAAAAATGCAGCAAATAGAAAACAGTTACAAATATGAAGAATAGAAAACAGTTACACATATACAACAGTTGCTTTTAATACAACTGTATAAATAATCATGTAAATGTAAAATGTCAATTCAAATTAAAAGGCAGATATTTGAGAGTAGATTTAACAAGATCTAACCATAGGGTGGCACCTGTGGCTCAAAGGTGTAGGGCACTGGCCCCATATACCAGAGGTGGTGAGTTCAAACCCAGCCCTGGCCCAAAACTGCAAAAAACAAACAAACAAACAAGGTCTAACCATACGTTCTCTATAGGATGGCTATTCACCTCAAACATAAATACTCAGATACATTGAAAATAAAGGGATGGTAAAGATACATTATACTAACATGAACAAATCTTAGTTTACATTGCTAACAGAAAACCCTCTAAAAAGGAACCTACAATATCATTTCAATTATATGGCATTTTGGAAAAGGGGCAACCATAGAGAGGGTAACCAGATGAGTAGTTGCCAGAGGGTCAGGCTGGAATATAGAGTTGAACAGATAAAGTCTAGGGAACATTTTAGGCTGTTGAAGCTATTCTTTTTATGACATAGTAATGGTGAATATTTGATATTATGTATATTTCAATATTCATAGAAATTTAAAACTCTAAGAGTGGATCTTGATGTATACTAATTGCCAAAAATATTTAGGAGGCCAGGAATCCCAGGATGGAATGTGGTAAATTAACTATATTACAAATGTATGAAAGACTGCTCTAAAGGTGTGGGAGAGAGTAGTGTGAATATATGGTACAAATACTTTGGAAATGAGTGAAGTCAGTTAAAGTAAAGGCAAAAGGACTGTACATAAGCTCTGTACTATAGCTGATATAGTTATTTCCCATGAGAATATGAGTTTTTGATACTACTAAATATGAATACTATAACTTAACAAATAAACCTCCTGATCAAGCCAGGTTTCTCACTATTGGAGTAAGAGTTCACAGATAATCAAGTCAAGGAGACTAGAATAATCTATGTGGTAAATCATTGGTGTAGGGGAGAGAAGTAGGAACTTACATTTAACTTAAAATAAATACAGAACATTACACATAGAAATATTTATAGATGTGTTGGTAGATGTGATTTAGTATTGCCACATGTTACTCTTTGCTGTTTTCTCCAAGAGGATATAGAAACAACAATGTCTCAGGAATGAGTAGACCACCTCCTATACCAATTAGACATATTTTTCAAATTATTTATTTTTAATTATTTGGTGCACATAATAGTTGCATATGTTTATATGGTACATGTAGTATTTTGATACAGGCATACAATGTGTGATAATCACATGAGAGTAATTGTTGTACTCATCACCTCAGCCATTTACATTTCTCTGTCTTAGGAATAGTCCAATTTCACTCTTTTAGTTATTTTAAAGTATACCATAATTTATTGTTTAATGTAGGCACTTTGTTGTGCTTTAAATATTGTTCATTCTAAATATCTAACTATAATTTTGCACCCACTAACTGTTCCTACTTTATTTCTCCCAGCCCAGTATGCTTCCCAGCCTCTAGTAACCATTATTCTATATTGTCTCCATGAAGTCAATTGTTTTGATATTAAATACTATATTCAATTATTTTTACATATTAAAGTTAATATTTATTTAACAGCCAAGAATATGCAGGGTATGTCTTTCTGTGCTTGACTTATTTTACTTAATATGATGTCCTTCACTTCCATTCATGCCGTGAAAATGGCAGGATTTCATTTTTTATCACTGAATAATAATCCATTTTGTTTATGTACTAATTTTCTTTAACTCTTCAATTGTTGATGGATACTTATGTTTATTCCAAATCTCGGTTATTGTGAATAGCTCTGCGATAAGCATGAAACTGCAGATATCTTTTTGATATACGGAATTCTTTTCTTTTAGATATATACCTAGCAGTGGCATTGCTGGCTCATGTGGCAGTTGTTTCCTAGTCATTTGAGGAACTTCCATACTCTTCTCCACAGTGGTTGAACTAATTTACATTCTCACCAATAGTGTATGAGGGGCTCCTTTTTTTGTACATTGTCACCAGCTTTCATTATTGCCTGGGTTTTTTTGGTAAAAGCCTTTCTAATTGGGGTGAGATGACATATAATTTTAGTTTTGATGTGCATGTCTCTGATGACTGATGATGCTGAGCATTTTTTCACATATGTGTTGGCCGTTTATAATGTCTTCTTTTGAGAAATGTGTATTTATGTCCTTTTCCCCAAGTTTTAATCAGATTGTTTGATTTTTTTTTTCCTATTGAGTTGTTAGAACTCCTTACGTTATAAATTCTAAGTGTTAATTCCTGGTCAAATGGGTAGTTTGCAAATAATTTCTCCTGTTATAATTGGGTTATCTCTTTGTTGATTGTTTCCTTTCCTATGGAGAAGCTTTTTGGCTTGACATGATCCCATCTGTCCAATTTTGCTTTGGCTCTCTATGTTATGAAGGTATAACTCAAGAAATCATTACCCAGACCAATGTTCTGGAGAATTTACCTTATGTTTTATTCTAGTAGTGTCCCCAATGTATATTCTTTCCCTAATCTCTAGATTTGGGTAATATGATCATTTTAGCAATATTGATTTTTTTCATCCATGAACATGGTATATCTTTTTATCTTTGTATTCTTCTCAAATTATGTCATCAATGTTTTATAGCTTTCATTGCAGATACCTAGCACTTATTTGGTTAATTTTATTTTTAAGTATTTAATTTTATTTGTAGATGTTATAAGTGAAATTAGTTTCTTGGTTTCCTTTTCAGATTGTTTAATGTTGATATATAGAAATGCTACTGATTTTTGTATGTTGATTTTTTGATTCTACAACTTTAATGAATGTATTTATCTGTTCTAATAGTTCCATCTTGGTGAATTGAATCTTTTGGTTTCTTTTGAAACAACATCATATCATCTGCAATCAAGAATAATTTGACTTCTCCCTTACCAACTTGGATACCCGTATTTTTATTCTCCTATTGCTCTAGCTAGAACTTCTATTTAGGGCCACATAGAATAACAGTGGTGACAGGAAGCATCCATGTTGTCTTGTTCCAGATCATAGAGGAAAGGCTTTACTTTTTCCTTTTTAGTATAATGCCAGGTGTTGGTCTGTCACATATAGTTTTTATCCTGTTGAGGTATGTTCCTTTGATAGCCAGTTGTTTTTTGTTTTTTGTTTTTTAGTTTTTAACCATTAAATAATATTAAATAATGTTGGACCTTATAGAATGTTTATCAATTAATTTTATCATATGGCTCGTGTCCTTTGTTATGATGGTATGCTGTACCATATAAATTGATATAATATGTTGCTATGTTGATATGATAAGATATTTGCATATGTTGAACCATCTTATATCCCTGGGATCAATCACAGTTGGTCATGAATGAATGACTTTTTAGTACATTGTTGAATTCAATTTGTTAGTATTTTCCTGAGGATTTTCGCATCTATGTTTATGATAGATATTGACCTATAGTTTTCTCTTTTGCTTGTATCTTTGTCTGTTATTGCTATCAGGGAGGGTGATACAAGCCTTGTAGAATGAATTTGTGAGTATTCCCTCTTCCTTGATCATTTGGAAAGTTTTGACTAGGATTAGTATTAGTTCTTTGAAAGTCTGGTAGAATTCAGCAGAGAAGCCATTGGGTCCTGGGCTTTCCTTTTAGAGGAGAACCTTAATTTCATAATTACTTCTATATCATTATTTGTTATTGGTCTATTCATATTTTGGATTGCTTCCTGCCTCAATCTTGGCAGGTTTCATGTATCTAGTGATTTATCCACTTTTTCTAGGTTTCCCAATTTATTGGCATATAGTTGTTGACAACACTCTCTAAGGATTGTTTCAATTTCTGCAAAAAAAAATTGAAAATCCTTAGAGAGTGTTGTCAACAACTGCATTTGTAATGTCTCCATTTCACTATGATTTTAATTAGTTGTGTCTTCTCTCTCTCCCTTTTCCCCCTTTTTCTTGCTAAAGGTTTGTCAATTGTGTTTATCTTAAAAAAAAAAAAACAACTCAACTTTTTGTGTCATTGATTGTTTTATTTCATTTGTTTCAATATTATTGTATTTCTTCTGCTATTTTGGGGTTTGATTTGCTCTTGTTTTTCTAGTTCTTTGAGGTACATATTTAGGTTATTCATTTGAATTTTTCTACTTTTTAGATGTAGGGATTTATTGCTTTAAATTTTCCTATTACTGCTTTTTCTATTATTTCATAGGTTTTGATATGTTTTATTCACATTTTTTGTTTTCTTCATGAAATATTTAAATTTCTTTTTCAATTTCCTTTTTCCCGTCAGTGATTCATGAGTATATTGTTTTGTTTCCATGTCTTTGTATAGTTTCCAATGTTTTTCTTCTTATTGATTCCTACTTTATCCCATTGTGCTAAGATAAAATACTTTATGTGATTCTAAATTAGTTAATGCTGTGAGATTTGTTTTGTGGTCTAACATATGGTCTATCCTTAAGAATGGTTCTTCACCTGAGGAGAAAAATGTGTATCCTTCCTACTCAAGATCTAAGTTTTTTATACACTCCAATTGCAGTAATAGAGTGTTCTGTATTTTTGCAGTTATTTTGATCAGTGAATTTTATGCCTTCAGATGATTTCTTATTGTCTATTAACATTATTTTTTCAGACTAAAGAACTCCTTTTAGCATTTTGTGGAGGACAAGTCTGGTGTTAATGAAATCTCTCAGTTTTTTTTTGTTTTTTTTTTTTTTCCTTGTGCAGTCTTTATTTCTCCTTCATGTTTGAAGGATATTTTTACATGATATAATATTCTAGAATTAAGGTTTTTATTTTCCTTCATAACTTTGAACACTTCATATTTCTCTCTCATGGCCTATAATATTTCCACTAAGATATCTGCTGCCAGATTTATTGGAGCTTCTTTCTGTGCTCCCCCCCCCCCTTTATCTTGCTTCCCTCAGGATTCTTGGAGGGTCTGGAGCACCTTAGTGAGTGCAAGGCAAATAAAGGTTCCAAAAATACCACCACCACAGTAGTGAGGAATACAAATGTCAAACAGAGACAGAAGCCAATTAGAAAAGTCTTTGGTGACCAAAAAAGAGGAAGATTTTATGTCAAAATAAATAAAATAGTATTTTATCATACATTACTATATAAAAAAACCTCTATGGGTCAATATTGACATAAATAAATGCTTAATTAAATAAAATCTACCTTGAACCTAAATTCCAAATAATTCCTCCAGATACCATTTAAGAGTGAGCATCCCATATTGACTCCCTTCAAAATAGTAAGTATAAAAAAATAGAGGAGAAATAACTTCACAGTGAGGAAATAAGACAAACATTACCATATCCAGGTGATCAGGATTTACATTAACCTTTATAAGTTAAGTTGATAATACAAACACTTGATAAGAGGTGATAAGTACACCCTGTGGCTTTTTCTTCACTTCAATTCAGTATAATTCTAAGAAAAACATTAGACAAATCCTACTCAAAAGACTATGTATAAAAATCAATATTCCTGAATCTGTCGAGGTCAATGAAAACATGGATAAGTCTATGGAACTTTCTGAGTCAAGAGGAGACATGACAACAAAATATAATGTGGTGTTGTTAGATGAGATCTTCTATCAGATAAAGAATATTAGGTGAGAACTAAGTAAATCTGAAAAATGTATGGACTTTGGTTAATAAGTGTGATTATTACATTTATATGTCAATTTGACTGAGCCCAGACATTTAGTCAAACATTATTCTGGGTGTTCATCTTATTCAGCCTTTCTGAATAAGATTAACATTTGAATCTGTATACTAAGTAAAGCAGATTCCCCTCTCCAGTGATTGCGGGCATCAATGAACTGAAGATATGAGTAGAATAAAAAGCTGAGTTTTTTGTCCTTACTCCCTGGAGCTAAGACATTGGTCTTTTTCTGTCCTCATACAAACTGAAACACCAATACTTCTTAGGTCTCAAACTGCCAAAAAGGGAGGCATCTGTTTATTTTTACAGGAGAAGTGCTACTTTTATGCCAACAGATCTGAGATCGTGCAAAACAAGTCAAAACACTCCAAGAAGATCTAGAAAAGAGAAGAAAAGAAATTCTAGAAAATCCCCTGT
>CAUYPK010145027.1:0-69337 GCA_963574355.1 Loris lydekkerianus
TAGTTTCATAGTAGGGCTGAGTACATTGGATACTTTTTCTTCCATTCTTGAGATACTTTACTAAGAAGAATATGTTCCAGCTCCATCCATGTAAACATGAAAGAGGTAAAGTCTCCATCTTTCTTTAAGGCTGCATAATAAGAATATGGGGAAGGAGGAGAGGGAGAGGAGGGAGGGGGGAGGATGAGCGGAGGGAGGGTGATTGGTGGGATTACACCTGCAGTGCATCTTACAAGGGTACATGTGAAACTTAGTAAATGTAGAATTTAAATGTCTTAACACAATAACTAAGAAAATGCCGGGAAGACTATGTTAACCAGTGTGATGAAAATGTGTCAAACGGTCTATAAAACCAGTGTATGGTGCCCCATGGTCGCATTAATGTACACAGCTATGATTTAACAATAATAATAAAAAAAGACTACAAAGTTTTCAGACTGCACAACTGGATAATGACAACTTCCAAGTTGCATTTACCTAGATTTTCCAGGCTAGAATGTCCTACCATTTTTCTTTTCTGCCACATATTGGAAGAATAAAAGTTGTCTTAGGCCACACATGAAATACATAAACACTAACGAAAGCTGATAACCATTAGAAAAAAAGGTCTAGGCTGTGCCTGTGGCTTAAGGAGTAAGGTCCTAGGCCCCATATATCAGAGGTGGTGGGTTCAAACCCAGACCTGGGCAGAAACTGCAAAAAAAAAAAGAATATTCTTTGGGGTGGCGCCTGTGGCTCAAAGGAGTAGGGCACTGGCCCCATATGCCGGGTGGAGGGTTCAAACCCAGCCCCAGCCAAAAACTGCAAAAAAAGAAAAAAAGGTCCATGCTTACTTTTCTCCATCTCCAACACTATAGAAAAACAAAACAGGCCTCAAATAATCAGCATGCAACCCACGGGACACAGGTTGGACACCCCTGAGGGAGGAAGGGTGGAGGGGGAGAGTGTGCCTAGAGTCAGGACTTCAGCACAGAATCTGCTGAATTTAATGGGCCTTTCAGAGAAGAGTGGAGATGCTGAGTAGCCCAGGAAAAGTCAAGTGAAAAGAAGGCTGGATTGGGAGTCACCAGCTCAGGGATGGTATTTCGAGACTAGGGAGTGGACAGGAGCACAGAAGGAGAGTCCTGTGTTCTCCAACACTTACAAGGCAGGGACAGGAGTGTCAGGAGATCTCCCAGCACAGGAGAGGAAGCAGGAGGAGGCAGTGAGGTGGGTGAAGGACCAAGTTTTTCAAGGAGATATTTCAAGGAGAAAGAGAGCAACACAGTCAGGCACTGCTGGTAGACAAATGAACAACTGAAGTTCAATTACGGATTCAGTAACATGGAAGGCAATATTGGTGACCTAGAGGAGAAATGTTTCACTGTGGGTCAAACCTGATTGGAGTGTGGTCCAGACAGAGTGAGACAGAACCAGGGAAAAGAGTGCGCAGCATCAAAAAGCAATACATAACTCAAAATAATATAATAAAAGTATTTTGGCTTAAAAACCTGACTATATCATCTATAATCTGGAAGTTGGTGGAAGAAGACTAGTGATGTAAAGCATGAAAGATGACCATGCAGTATATTCTCACTCTGAAATTTCTGTTTTTAAGGACAACCGTGTGCTCCCATTCGCCTGAGCTGGGATGTACAATTTGGACTTGAAGTAGGAAAGACATTCAGACATCAATCCTGATTTCACATGGATTTTTTCAAGTAGAATAGAACCCAAGAATTCTTGGTAAGTGCAAACTTTGGGAGGCAATGGGAATAAAAAGACATAATTGGCATTGTCCCTTTCCCACCACAGACTGACCACAGCATTTTCCGTAGGCAAGAAAGTCCACGGACTGTCTGCCAGACTATTTACACCCCTACAGCAGACTCTGCCCACACCGGTTTCTCTCGTCCCAGGGGAGGGAAATTCACGTCAGCTCATTTATCCTCTGTGGGCCCTTCACGTAGCATGAGTCATATATATTCAAGACTTAACTGAGATCAAAATCCCAACAAGGTCACTAGGAGATTTGCTTGGATAAAGGCAGTTAAATAAATCCCCAAATCTCTCATGAGCTATGTTGGAAAAAAAAAAAAAAAATCCCGTAAACTGTTTTCCACCAAAGCATGTGAGGGCATTTCTAATGCTCTACCAAGCATTATGCTGATTGCACTGTTCAGAGGTTTATAAACTAGAGTGAAGATTAAGTAAATCACTGTCTTGACTGACAATGAGAACATATATTTTTAGAAAGCTTAAGATCTTTCATTGGGATTTCTGTGTAACCACATGTACAAAAACATCAGGCACAACTGATGGACAGCTTCTGATACATGAAGCTCTGTCTTCAACATCTACTTATATAACCTCTGATTAAAATATCTACTTCGTTTTTATAAAAATGTGCTTAAATAGGTGAGTGAACAAATCAGTATTTTTTATTCTTCTTTTAAATAGGGAGTATGACACATTTTTTTTTGGCCCGGGCTGGGTTTGAACCCACCACCTACGGCATATGGGGTCGGTGCCCTTACTCCTTTGAGCCACAGGTGCCGCCTAATAGTGTGACGTATTTTCATCTAACCCTTTTCATAACATAAAAGTCAAGATAGTAATTATTTTTGGCTTTGCAATTCATACACTCTCTACCCAATGATTCGGCTCTGCTATTTTAGCAGGAAGGTGACTATAGATAACATGGGCATGACTGCATTTCAAAGCCACTTAATTTACAAAAACAGGCAGCAGGTATCTGACAAGATACCTATATTCAGAATATATAAAGAACTCTCAGAACTCGACAATGAAGAGACAACTGAATTTCATTTAAGTATGGGCAAATGATCTGGGTAAACATTTCTCCAAAGAAGATATACAAATGGCAATAAAGCACATGAAAATATACTCAGCAGAGTTAGTCACTGGGGAAATGCAAATCGCTTCATGCTCACTATCATGGTTAATTTTAAAAAATAGATAATAAGTAGCAGATAGGATGTCAAAAAATCGAAACCCTCATACATTGCTGGTAGAAGCATGAAATTGTACAGCCAATTTTGGAAAATTAGAAAACAATTTTCTCATTCTTCCAAATGCCAAATGTAGAGTCACCCTATGACCTAACAATTCTACTTTTAGGTATCTTTCCAAGAGAAATAACATACGTTCACACAAAACTTGTACATGAATGCTCATATCAACATTATTAATAACAGCTAAAAAGTGAGAACAACCCAATGGTCCACCAGCTTATGAATGGATAGATAAAATGTTGCATAACCATACAATAAAATAGGAATTGACAATAAAAAGGTAAAGTACTAAAACTACAAATGGATGAACCATGAAAACACTATGCTAAGTGAAAGAAGCTGGTCACAAAGGCCATATATAATATGAATCCATTGATCAGAAATGTCCCCAAATAGAAAAACCCATAGAAACAATAATGGTTTCTTGGGGCTGAGGCAGCAAGCAGTGTATTAAGAATGGGGGAAGAGATATGGTGAGTTCTTTTGGTGATATTAAAATAATCTTAAAATTAGATTGTGGTGATGGTTGTGCAACTCTGTCTATCTACTAAGAACCAATGAACTGTATAAATGGATAAATTTTATAATACATGATGTATATTTCAATAAAACTATTAAAAAAAAAAAAAAAAAAGCAAAACCTGGTTCAGCACCCGTAGCACAGTGGTTACAGTGCCGGCTACATTCACCGAGGCTGGCTGGTTTCTAGCTTGGCCCAGGCCAGCTAAACAACAATGAAAACTGCAACAAAAAAATAGCCAGGCATTGTGGTGGGTGCCTGCAGTCCCAAGCTGCTTGGGAGGCTGAGGCAGGAGAATCACTTAAGCCCAAGAGTTTGAGCTGTGATGAGCTGTGATGCTGCAGCACTCTACCGAGGGCAACATAGTGAGACTCTGTCTCAAAAAGAAAAACTGAAAATGGAAAGCAGCCTACATTTCCCATGGGCTATAGTTTGCCAGTCTCTCTGCTCTACAGCATAGGTAATGAAAGTATGGGTGTAAGCTCCAAAGTGTTAATATGAAACATGTCAAGATATTTTAACGATCCTCCCACATGCAAGTTTTTATAGAGAACAACATACAACAAACACCACTGGCTAGTTTCTGGCTAGTGATGAGTGTTGCTGGGTGTAGCACAGGGCAATTCTTAACAAAGATAGTAACAGCAATAATCAATGAGCAGCGAATGATTACTGACTACTGAACTGTAAACATTTACCAAGCACTTTAAATATAAACATATACGAATTTTCTCACACACACACACACACACACATATACACACACTCACTTATTTCTCTCAACAGGAGTTGGGGTGTCCCCCAAAGCCAGACTGCTGAATCTGGGTGTATATGAGTGTGAGAAATACTCCAATATTGGTTAATTCTTTTCCTTTTCTATGGTGATGAAATAAATTTTCATCTAGGCTTTTAGAAATCCAACCTAAACACCAAAAAAAAAAAAAAAAAAAAAAGAAATCTGGCTTTAGCAATGTGAAAACTAAGGCCCGGGGTGGTAGTGGGGGCCTGTACTCACTCCTGAACACTTAGATCACAGTGAGTTTAACCTCCAAATCCACCATGACCTCTCAAAGAGGTGGCTTGACTTGCCAGTTCAGAAGCCAGGTACGAGGAAGGGAAAGAAGGAATTTTGCCCCAAAATTCTGCTATTGATTTTTGAGTGGAGGATATGCTAAACTTTTATGAATTTAGAAAGGGATGGTGACTGCTGGAAATGAGTGCCCTGGAGACGTAGCATAGAGGATCAAGTTTCTCCAAACTCTGGGCTATTTTTATTTCTGGACCAATAATCTTCAACGTGCCCTTGTCACTGGCTACCGTGGGAGGCAGAGCAGCTGTTCTAATGGTAAGTTCTAACTCTCAGATTCTGCTGCAGACTTTAAATACAGCCTGGTATGTAACTACAACACTAATCCATTTCTTTAAATTTGCTCTTATTAGTCCTACCAGTTTAGACCTGCTTTTTTTCTGTGGATTGTACCCATTCATCAGTTAAAAAAAACCAATGCCAAACACATGAAACGCCCTACCTTATAGCTGCCTTTTGGAGCCAAGATTTGCCTTGAATTCCCTACTTACCCTGGGTCATCTACCTCCCTCCCTAAAAGCTTTGTTTTTAGATCCTGGTAAATACCTTCAAACCCAAGAGGCTCATTGAGGTCTCAGAGCACTCTCCTGGAAAATGGACGTATTTATGCAGAATCTTATTCCAGATTCACTCAAGATTTTTGGAGAACTTAGTTCCTTTTGTCTGGAATTCTCTTCCCATATATCTTTGCAGGATGGCAGCACCTCAGCATTCAGATCTCCACTCAACATCACTCAGATCACCTTATCAGGGAGGCCTACTTTAACTGCCCCCATCTGGGAGAGGCATTGCCCTGCCACATACCCACATGAGCATAGGTAAAAACACGAGTGTGCACTTCTCCTCTTTGCCACTGCTAACCACACTTCATCTCTTTATTCTGTTCTAGTTTCTAGAGATTATGTACCAGTACTGGGATTCCTTCCTTCCCTTCCTTCCTCCTATTCATCCTTTCATTTCTTATTTTTGAGACAGAGTCTCACTTTGTCACCCTTGGTAGAGTGCTGTGGTGTCACAGCTCACAGCAACCTCAAACTCTCGGGCTTAAGTGATTCTCTTGCCTCAGCCTCCCACATAGCTGGGACTCCAGGCACCTGCCACAATGCCTGGCTATATTTTTTTGTCGCAGTTATTTAGCTGGCCTGTGCTGGATTCGAACCTGCCAGCGTGGGTGTATGTGGCTGGTGCTGTAACCACTGTGCTACGGGTGCCAAGCCCATCCTTTCCTTTCTTCCTTCCTTCCCTCTATCCTTTTTCCCTCCCTTCCATTCAAGCAATATTTGTCAGTTATCTAGTATCTCCCATCCAAATGGAAACTCTCCACTGGTAGTGTCTTGGCCATGCTCAGTGGTCTCAGGGTGCTACAGCATTTGGGCAGAGTGATTCTTCATCGGGCAGCTATCATTCCAGCCTCTGGGTATCGGATGCCAACAGTATCCTCATCATTACATCAACCAACATATTCCTGGCATACTCTACAATGCCCTTGGGGTACTTGTTTACAACTGTATCACCAGCAATAGGCACACAGTAGGTGAAAAATATGTATTTATCTAATTATTTAGTTTAAAATGTAGTGATTACACGGGATTGTTTTAAAAATTAGTCTGTAAGGGAAAACACTGAATTCAAAGACACTAAGAAATAACATCTGTGTGTCATCTTAACCCAGTGATCTTCAAACTCACCACTACTGACATTTTGAACCAGATCATCTTTGCTATCCTCTGTGTTTTCTCAGATATTTAGCACCATTCCTGAACTCTACCCACTTGATGCCTGTAGCACCTCTCCTACCAGGGGTGACAATTCAAAGTTTCTAGATGTTGCCAAATGTCCCCTAGGGGGCAAGATTGCCTCTGGTTAAAATCTATTGGTCTGATCAATAAGTTTTCATCTTTGCCAAAATAAAATGCTTCCTTTGCTCAGATTTAAGAAACTATAGGTTTATCCAAGCAGACTTGATACATAATTTCTGACATAGTAGTTAGATCCCTCCAAAGGAATACTGCTGAGCTGAATGTGTGTCTGTAACATTTTCCTAAGAGTATTCCCCCAAGTCTAATGATGGGTCCACATTAAATACTACAGTTGGGTTAAATAGCACATACCTGACAATAACTAATGGTTGATGATGTTAATCCATTTTCTAATTAGCTGATTAAATGGGATCTTTCCTTTATTAAGCTGCCTTGATTTATGCAAATTAGACTGAGATTTATGAGATTTATGCAAATTCCCCCCCCCAAGGAATGGATCTAATGCTGTCTACGTTTCTTGCAAAGAACAGGCTGGCAGATCAGCGTCCCCCAAAACCTACTAAAAATCATTGAATTTTACAATGAAGAAAGTGAATTTTGTGTATGTAAATCACACCTTAAGAAAGCTGGTTTAAAAGGGGCTGTTTCTATTTAAAAAATGCTTCTAATACTGTCTAAAATATTTTCTTTTCTGCTGATGATCAGATTAGCTATTCTAAACATCACCTTTAAATGTGTAAACCTCAGAAAAGACATCAACTGATGCAGAGATAACTACTAGTTCAACACAGTTGCCTTTTGGGACACCAAACAAATTTCTATCCTTTAAAATATCCATATTGGTCTATATTATATTATTATGGTGTGGACTGGGGTTTTAGCTTCCAGGTACCTCTCCTATAGCTTTAATTTTAATCAAGTACTGTGTTTCCATTGCCTAGTTCAGTGGTTCTCAATCTCCCTAATGCCTCCTAATGGTGCGACCCTTTAATACAGTTCCTCATATTGTAGTGACCCCCAACCATAAAATTATTTTCCTTGCTATTTTATAACTGTAATTTTGCTACTGTTGTGAATCATAATGCAAATATCTGATATGCAGGATGTATTTTCATTGTTACAAAGGGGTCAAGATCCATGGGTTGAGAACCGCTGGTCTAGTTAGTAAATCAGTAAGCAGGTGAAAATGGAGCCCTTCTTTCTTGAATTATTTATTCCACCAATATTTCTCACATGTCTACCAGGTGTTAGCCTTTGTACTTGGTACTTAAAATAAAAAGATAATTGGGACAGTTCTTGCCCTTAGAGAATTTATAATTATTTAAGAAATCAAAATGGAATAGTTTTAGGAGCAATTTTACATTTTGATATGTTAAAAATGTACATTTTGAAGTAAATGTAAAACATTCAGAATTCATTATTTATTATTTACAAAAATGCAGCAGCCTGAACTTCATAACAAAAGTTGAGATCAGGTATTTTGTATTTTTCAGAGGGAGGGTCTAGAAGGCGGATATGGAGGTCAGACAAACAACGCAAGGATGGGAAGAAATCGGGCCTTCCACCTGGGTTCAGTCCTTCCTCTAAGAGACTGTCTTCTCCCCTCCAGGGCATTTCCACCTAGTATGACAGAAGCAGTACCTACCACTGTTAACCTACAGGGCCAAATTTCTCCCTGAGAGGGAGGTAGAGAATTACCACCATGACTAAGGAAATGTATGAAACTCAAGTTGACTGTAAGAAAGTTAGGGCAAAATGGGCTTCTACGAGTTCAGTTCAATTTATAAAGCTCTTATTGGGGGACAACAATAAACTATGTTTCAGATACTCCACTGGGTTATACTGTGAGGGACAGGAGTTGAAAAGAACAAAATCTTTGACCACTAAGAGCTTCCAGATAACTTTTTCAGCTTTTCAATGTACTCCTTCCTATGTAAACGTGGCTTTAAAAATAGCCGCTATTTTACAGGTCTGTGGAACAAAGGAAGGATGTCAATTACAGAGCCTGGTTGCTATGGTTCGAATGTGCCCCCTGAAGTTCATATGTTGAAAATATAAATTCCAACACAACTGCGTAGAGATGTGGGATCTTTAGAAAGTGGTCAGGCCATCAGGGCTCTGCCTCCATGACTGGACTAATGCTGTTACCATGGGAGTAGGTGAGTTATCACAGGCCTCTTGACAAAGGGCCCACTTCCTCTCTCTCATGCTCTCTTGCCCTTTCGCCTTCCACCTGCCTCCAAGGGATGATGCCACAAGCAGGCCTGCATCAGATATGGGTGCCCCAACCTTGGACTTCCCAGCCTCCATAACTGTAAGAACTACATTTCTTTTTCTTTACAAATTACCCAGTTTGTGGTGTTCTGTTACAGCAACACAAAATGGGCTAAGACAATGGTTATTATTTATTTATAGCTAGAGAGCCTGGTAAAAGTGGAGTCTCAGGAAATATTTACTGAATAAACGAATGAAAGGATATGCCACCAACTTGGAGACAAAATTGGATTATTCCAAATCCTAGCATTTTTATACTTTCTTATACTGAGAGATTTTCTTGTTCATTTTCTCATCTAACCTCCACATCAACACAGAGTAAAGCAAGGGAGGTAATAATCCCAACCCTATTTTAGACAGACCTTCAGAGACCCAAGAGCACACATTAGGCAAGTTTCAGAGTGAGTAACAAACCAATGTGGACCTTATAGTCCAAGGTTTGCTTTTCCGACAGCAACAAAAAATGGATCGGAGACCTGACATACACAGAAGGTTCCAGGGCTCTAGAGAGACCTGGTAGGCCAAAGGGAAAGTCTTACCACTTCTTGCTGTGCAGTGGGAAAGCAATTTAGAGAACAGCAGCACACTGGTGGCAGCCAGAGGGTTGGCAGGCTTCATAAGAGAAGGGCTGTAAGCAATGTCATAGGCCAGGAAGATGGATGGGGCCTGTTTATCCGCTGAGGCTGACGTACAAATGGAATCCTGCCCAGTTTGCCTGGCCTTTCTTCAAAGGTGTCATTGACAGATGAGTATATAAATGTTTTTGTTTAAAAAATAAGAAAAAAAGAGAAGAGTCTAAAGCAAAAAACAAAACAAAACAAAACACTTTCTACCCATCATACACATAGCCAAGAAACATGAGAATGCCAAATGAAGCCTGAGAATGGGGCAGGCCTTTCAATGGAGTCCTTGATAAGAGTTTGCAAAGTTGTACACCTTTTCTTTTGGATAAATTTTAATTTAACACAAAGTTTCATTGAAGCCTCAAATTACTGCCAGTCGACTGTCTCCCATCTGCTGTTGGAGGCATGCTGATGGGATAGGCCTGCTCACACATTCATCTTCATCTGCCAAAACAAGGCCTCTTCCCCAAGTAAAAGGGCCTTTTGATTCTAGAGTGGTAAACAATGTCTACTTAATTTGAAGAAAATACACAGAGGAAAGTTACCAAACCTAATCACACAGTGACATGATGGTTGAGTCAGAGTCAGTGAAACTTTCGGGGATGTGCTAAAGAGGCCATTCTGCTTTTACAGAAAGAAAGGTCTTCCTGAGGTCATTGGCTTCACAGGCAGCCACACAGCCTTCAAGATCAAAACCAAGCAATTCTACCAAGCACAGTTTGAAAAAGAAGATTAATAATCACCGATTTTAAAAAGTAAGAACTAAATACAGTTCCTTGGATAACCTGGCTTCTTGGCCTTGCTCTGTAATTATCTTCTGAAAATGGGGACCACCTGACACACAGAGAGAAGCAGTAAACAGGAGGAGACCTCTTCTACCCACTCAACGTGGCCAACCCCTGTCTCGTGACCAGCCTGTGGTCTCTGGCCAGCTATGTCTCTCAATGAAAGGCCAGCAAACCTCTTGCAAAATGCACGTTCTTCTCTAGACTGGATGCACAGCACCCAGACTGAGTCTGTTTTAGCCTTTCTCTGCCAAATGGGCATTTGTGAAACTTAAGGCACTTGGAAACATGTAGCCATAGTTTGTAATCTTGGACAGAGGTGGCAGCGATAGGCACAGTGACCTTAGGGCCAACCCAGAGCAACCTTCATGAGGACTGAATTAGAAACCCAAGGAAAAGACATTTCAAGCAGATGGACAGGTAGCTTTGGCCAGAACATGTCTTTGCCAGCTGCTGCACGTGGCCAAGGCTCCTAGGAGATAACATACCTCTAGAATTAGTTGGCTGGGTTAGCCAAGAGGTAAGCAAGTCTGACCTCCTTTAAGCAAAAATAAATCTTGCTGAGTTAAATGGTCCTGTATCCTATTTTCCTTAAGGAACATGAGACATTAAGTGAAATGTCTTCATAAAATCTGAAGATAGCAAGTATGAATCCTCAGAGCCCATATCTCCTGGCTGATTAATTATACGTCTGCTGAGTTCAAGAAGAGCCATAGGTCCGATTTATAAGACTGTTCTCCTTGTCATATCCAGTAATCCAGAAATAACAAGGGCTACTGTCCCTAAATTTTTCAATTTCTCTTAATACAATTATGATGCATAGGCAAAGTCAGGAATAAAACCAGGAAAAAACTTTGGCTAGTATTTCCTAGACAAAGAACAACCACTTCAAATGGGTCTCCTGCATCTGCTCCATTTGCATTCCTTCCCACAAATATTCATAGTGTGCAAAGACACAAAAGTTGATGTTCAAAGTCGTCCTCAAGCACCACTTATTGAAAGAGGCTGCCTTAAAACCAAATGACTCCCTTTGGTAAACCTGGCCAATACCGATGGTGCTTGGAGCGTATCACACATCCATCAACCAACGGATCCAACAATTATACCGTGGAAAGGACTATGTGCCAGATGAACTCTGGGGACTTGTTTTTGTCAGAAGTTGTCCTCAAAGAAGGATCTGTGGTCGTTTCTAGGGCTTTATGCCAAATACCACCAATGAAAGGCCCCAGCCACCCACCGACATCTACTGACACTTTTCAGAAATGAGAGAAATGGGAAAAGCCAGAGACAGGGAGTCTTTGACAATTCCCGCCCCTCAGTTGTAAAATGTTTTGGCTTTCCCCGGTCCCAGACCCAGCACCTGCAGATACATTTACTCTAATTCCTCATACAGATTAGGGTGATGAAAACTTCAGTCTCTCTGGAGAAGAGCACATTTCAGTTTGTGTTTGCCTAAAACAAACTCATAATTTCCTTGTACGCACACTGTCATCCTGATGATATACAAGCAAGGATTGTGGCTATGACTTTAAAAGAGCATGCTATCCACCACCAAGAAATTCTCTTCAGCATGTATCAACAGTTTCTTCCTGGCTCAGAGTTTCAGAACAGAAACCCTGGGAAAGATTTCTGTTTTCACATCAGTAGCCACCAGCTATCAGAGCCTCGG
Organism: Loris lydekkerianus; assembly: GCA_963574355.1. Classification (NCBI taxonomy): domain Eukaryota; kingdom Metazoa; phylum Chordata; class Mammalia; order Primates; family Lorisidae; genus Loris; species Loris lydekkerianus. The sequence continues at coordinate 11,733 of CAUYPK010145027.1, forward strand.
TTTGGAGGAGATGACACCACGCTGAGGATTTTTGCCTCCTTTCAAAATCGACTTTCTGGAGAATAAACATGCTACAAAGAATCAGTTTGGTCAGATGAATGGATGCCATGCTGACTTTATGCTCATGATTGAAATCTGCCGTTTACCTGCCACCACGGGAGATTTCCGCTCATCCAGGAGTTGGATGGAGGTACTTGCTGTCACCACATTGCTTTTGTTGACCGCTCCTGTAGAAAGAATATCCATCATGACAAAAATGAGAGTTGAAGTGTATATGTTAAAAGAATAATTATATTGACCCACAGTTGCCAATTCTGCAAATTGTTCTGAGTTTTGGTTCCCAGACCCCAGAGTTCTCTGGGCCATGGACGCCCTGCCACTCTGTCAGGCCATCAGTACAGTGTGGCCAGTCCCCTCAGCCAAAGGAATTAATGCACTGAGTTAGGACCACCTTTACTGGGGAATATCTAGCCTCTTCATATCAAATACATTGACTATCAGATCCTTTTATTGTTCATAAGCATGATGATTGGGTTTTCATGCACATGCGTGAGATGTGCCTCCCACAAATCTTGTTATGATGTTGACACATTACCCATCTGACATGAAAAAAAAAAACAAAACAATGAAAACACTGACTATCACAGAGGGACAATGTCTTTTGGTAATCCGTGGTTACAGACTGCAGTGCAGTCTGTGTCAGTGGTCATATTTACACAGCCTGTCTAAACATAGCCATGAAGATCTATGTGAGAGTTTTAAAATTATTTTACAATTTGGCAACTTTAGCTCTAATTGCTTGGTTAAACCTTTACTGATCTATAAAACTCTAATTTCAAGCCCAATTTTTCTGAGCAAAACCATTCTAAACAAAGAAAGAAAACATACGTATTCTTTACTCCAAATTCTTATTATTCTGGTAACAATATGGTATTAGTATTAAGAGATTTTCTAATACCAATGATAGTCCTAATACTCATCAATTAAAAGACACTGAACACAAATTCTGAATGCTCAGTGTTAATAATCGTTATTCCAATGCTTGCCTTATAAAAACTATTCAGTCAGTGTGAGGTGAATGAAATCCAATTGAATTGAGAAGTAGGGGAAATGTCAGACCTGAATTTGAATATACTTATGAGGGAAGCAATTAGGCATTTTTTTCTGGCCCAATTCTAAGCAACAATAAAAATCAGCTTCTTCCCCAATTTGTGTAAGTATTCAACACACAGTAGAGAAAACAAGAGAGTTCCACCACAATGACTTGTACATGGTGATTTTCAAAATGTTCCCTGAAACTAAAAGGGCCATAAAAATTGCAAAGGTATCATGTCATCTGTAACTTTACGATGAACAAAGGTACATTTCATCTTACTTTATGATTACATTGAAAGTTCAGTTGTCAAAAACCAATTCAATAACGTCTTTAATTGATTAGAATTTTTTTTTACCCCAGACATAACTTTTTTAGGATAAACAGTGGATAGCAAAAGAACTGATTTGAGGGGCTGTCACACATAAGTGTACACCCAGACAAAGCAATGTGGGGGATGCGCTTGCCTGTTACTGCTCTTTCTCTCTGTACATTTGGGCAAAAGACACTCAGTCATAAACAGATAATTTGACAATTCTATTAATGTGTGATACAGATAAACATAAAGACAGAGCATCAGGCACTTGGACATTTATATTTGAGGAAATGGTGTGCATGCATACCAGGAAAGGAGCACAGACTCAAAGACCCTTAGCCCTGACGAAAACCTAATAGCATGTCCAGACAGTGTGAACTCCCAGCCAGAAAAGAACCTCATCAACATTGAGCCTTTCCTTCAGTAAGTCCATTGAGGAGGCACCATCTTCCTGATGAATCCATTCAACCAATTATTAGACAATCCTTGTCAACATATCTACAAACTTCAAAAGCATCCTTCTAGAAAATGTTTTTACTCATGGAAATGAGAAAACACCAAGACTTAGGAAAATAGATTGGAAACGGCCCTTGAAGAGCTTTCCTTTGGGTTGAGTTATAAATGTTTGTAAGAGATTAATTTGAAAGGACCAAATATAAAATACAAATACAGATGAAACTTTCCAGAGCAATCCAAGTTTCATTCATCTCAGAAGACTCTACAATGCTCAGTGGAGAGCCTTACCCAGAATAAGTGCCCAAAATATCAGATATATGAGAAAAGGAAAAACCAACAATAGTTAAAGCATTTCCAGTTGGTCTTGCTTCTACCCCTGGTTCAAATACGAGGTCTGACAGTCAGATTCATGAACTCATCTTAGAAAAAGTGCTATATGCCTCATTGCAGAATATCACTATGGTCACCTTCCAAGCACTCCCCATGGGAAGCCATGTACCAACACCAAAGCCTAGTCCACCCTTCAAAACAATTTTGGAACTTTTTTTTTGGAATGAGGTATATAGCACTTTTTCTAGGATGAGTTTGCAAACTTAATTGTCAGACTGGTAAGACAAGGAAGGTGAGCTTAACTTCTTTATACCATTATCAAATCTTATGACTAGAAAGAGAATCAGTCCGGTGCCTCTCCCTGGTCACTGCCGCCCTCTGCCAGGAGAGCACAGGGCTATGCAAACTCGATTCTTGCTCCTACATATCAACATAAATCAATTCAGGTCAAATGGAGAATTGTGGACTCTGAAATAATCTGACTTGCTGAAGGCTCTGGCAAAGGATATCTGAAATTTCTCTAAGTGGCCCTATGACAATGTTAAAAAAACAGCAACTGAGAAGTTTATATTGAAGTTCCCAAGAATGCAGAATACTAGTCCTGGTTCCTCAAATGCTTTTACACAATTTGGTTGAGTGAAACCATCATTTTATTTGATGCCATAACACTTACGGAACAGGTCACTGGTTCAGGGCTGGCTCAATATTCAGCACTGACAACGAAGGTTGAACTTGATTTCTTTGAGCATTCAGGCAGCTCTCCCACATGCTGCCCACAACGTCCAGACCCACTGATCCAGACAGACAGAGCCTGGCTCCAACATGGACCCACCTGTGCTGAATGGGATTGAGTAGACAAAGCTCCCTGGAATCTGCTCAGCTGCTCTCCGGTACCAGAGAGGGAAATGGTCTGCATTAAAAATGTTCTCCTTGTCGCCAGCTTTCAAGAAGTCCCTAGGAATGGAAAAGAATCAGAGCATGGCCCCACTCAGCAAGGTGCCATGTAAACATGAACAGGGTGCACCCCAGCGGCCTCTGTCGTGTAAAACCAGTCTTGCCTTTGAGAACCCCAACTTGCTTTCTCAGCATAGAAAGAACCTGCACAAACACCAGGCACCCCAAAGTCCTCGAAAATATCTTGTTGAGCTATGGCAGTCAGATTTCTAGTAGGCTAAATATACTTTTTCACACATAACAATGAACTAATTACCTTAAAGTCTGAGGCAAGCAAACAAACAAAGTCTCCAAAAAAAACTCATCTTGGAAGACCAGAGGATGACCCCTTTATAAGAAAGAGCTATGCCTGGCTTTGAAGCCCACACACACCTACGAGTACCTTAGGGAGAATCAACTTCTTAAGCAGATCTCACTCTTCCCAGAACAAGTGGAAAAAGGCAAATCACTGTTCTTAGAAAGTATGTAAAGCACATAAAAGAGGGCCCATGTCAGGGTCTTTGCACCTGAATCCTTCACCTGCCTACTCTGCTAGACAAATAGGGCTGCTCACATCCCCTCTGTGAGCCCCCCACCCTCCCAAGTTCCTCTCCCTCACACCCCCATCCCGTGTCCCCACCTAAGGGAAAGCTAAACACATTCTCCTTCCCCTCTCCTCCTCTCAAAAGGGACACATCCTATACCACCTACTTTATGAACCTCTAGAAACATGTGCAAGTTCTGACCCCTCCTGGGCCCCCACACTCCCACACATTCATACTTTTTCTTATCTGCACAATTACCACGTGCCCTCCCCCAAGGCTCCCAAGATCTCTGAGGACAGGAGCTTTGCTCACTTTTGTGTATCCATCCACAGAGCCTTAAACATACTCAAGTCCCAGTGTAAGTTTGTTGACTTGACTTATCTCTAGAGAGTCACATTTACCCTCCAGTACTGAATGCCTCATCTTGGTTGATAGGGAACAAGTTAGGAGAGGAAATGACTGCCTGGCTAGTCTATACACTGCAGCAATTTTCAGGAAGGGAGACAATATGTAAGTAGGAGAAAAGCCATCAGTTTGAGCAGAAATGGCACTTTTATTTTTTTTTATCTTTTGTAGAGACAGAGTCTCACTTTATCACCTTTGGTAGAGTGCTGTAGCATCACAGCTCACAGTAACCTCCAACTCCTGGGCTTAGGTGATTCTCTTGCCTCATCCTCCCGAGTAGCTGGGACTACAGGCGCCCACCACAATGCCCGGCTATTTTTTTTTTTATTCTTATTGCAGTTTTGCCGGGGCTGGGTTTGAACCCGCCACCCTCAATATATGGGGCCAGCACCCTACACACTGAGCCATAGGCACTGCCCAAATGGTACCATTTTTGATCCAGAACTTGCAGCAAGGAGTTGCATCACATGGACCAAGGAGAGGAAGTTTGAGGTGATTCTGAAATCTGCCTCCCTGTCACTTGAACTAGCATGGCCTACTTCCTTTCTAAGGTCTGGGACCTTCTTCTAGTATCTCCAGGGTCTGGCTCTCAGGAGGCACTCAGTGTATGCTTAATGATCACAGGATTAATCAAATCTCGTATCCAGGTAAGAGCTTGTCAAGTATTAAACATAATTTCTTCTACCTAGTCTAAATAAAATTTCTTAATTCTTTCAAAATGAAAGACCCTCATTGGTATGACCACCTTTTTTATAAATGTTCTATGTTGTAAATCGGCTATGAAATTTTGTGCTCACCATAGACAAAAAATGATCTGACATAAAGTATAGCATAGCTACCTAAATTTCTTTACTGACTTCACTGATAAGATGACTCTCCAGAAAATAAAAACTTTAAGAAATTTGGCAAAAACAGCCTATCCTCATTTAGGAGGTAGAGGCCAACTTTGGAGTCCTGGGCAGGACTGAGAAGGTGCAGGGATCCCCCCACACTAATCAGAGTGCTGCACACAGGGACTCCCAGCCTTGGCATGACAGACGAGCTCCTCCGGGTGCTGCTTTATTCAGTGCTAATGTTACTGGATCCTAAAACCATTTGGTTTCACAAATATTGAAATTGTAGCCTTTTGACTTATTTTCTTTAGACATGAGATTGTTCATAAACCTGACTCTGACATGTGTGGAGAGACACCTTATCTGCCCACCCCTTCTGCACTGGGCCCTGGGCCCTGGGCATAGCCACGTCTGGGCAGAAGATGTCTTCATTCCTGGCAGATCTTTTCAGTGGCCAGATGCACATCACACAGGCAACAGGTGCCCTGTCCATGCCAGAGTCATTGCAGGTGATGTGAAAGCGTGGTAGAAAGTGTGAGGTAGTCCTCACTTAGACTGGTGGTGACACTCAGGCTTTGGGAGTGGCTGGCAATATGTTTGGAATGCAGCACATCTGGGTGTCTGGTGCCCTCCTGCCCAGGACAGTGCAGGCACCTAGGGCCACAGCAGGAGCCTGCACACTTGATCTCCATTAGCGCTGGTGTTAATGTGAAAGGGTTTGGTTGCCGGGAAACCTTGGAGGCCCCTGACAACAACCAAGAAGTGATTCAAGAGGAAGCAGGAAGGAGAGACCTGATTCTACAGAATCCCACAAATGCTCTTCAGGAAGGAAGATTTTTCTAAGTAAGAGGCAAACCTACTTCTGGATACCAGGGGCTATTGTGGTGCTGTGTCAGCTAGGTCTACATTCTGGGCAGAGCTGGTCACCTTGGGTGAGTAACTGAGTCTCTGAGCCCCCATTTACTCATCTATAAAATGGGAATAATAATATTGCTGCACTTACCAGGATACTGTCAGAATTACATAAGACCATACATGAAGGGTGTCACATAACTTGAAAATAGGCTCAAACAAATATATGAAATTCTAAAAGCCCAAGAATCTCTTTTTGTTTCCTGGGGTTCAGGACATAAACTGTCATCTTTCAAATTTGGAGTTGCAGAGAACACCAGTAATGACACTCAGAAGGCTAACATCACTAGATGCTGTGTGCACAGTGATATGAGAGGTCACACTGAAGACTCAAAACATACTGTCGCCGTTGGGGATGATGGCCATGAACTATAACTGACCCACTTCCAAATGCAGGTAATAAGAGAGGGACTCTCAGTGTACAAGACTGATGATAGCACAAGTTAATTCCAGGTGGGGACTTTGGATGATCAAGCTCTCTACCCAACACTTTGAACACTTCCTTTCATGCCCTAGACAAAAACAAAAACAAAAATCAGAAACACGGGCTGGGTGCAGTGGCTCATGCCTGTAATCCTAGCACTCTGGGAGGCTGAGGCAGGAGAATCACCTGAGTTCAGAAGTTCGAGACAAGCCTGAACAAAGCAAGATTCCATTTCTACTAAAAATAGAAAAACTAGTTGGACATTGTGTAGTCTCAGCTGCTCAGGAAGCTGAGGCAAGAGGATCACTTGAACCCAGGAGTGAGGTTGGTGTGAGTTAGGCTGAGGCCATGCTTCTCTAGATTGGGTGACAGAGTGAGACTCTGTCTCAAAAACAAAACAAAACAAAAAGCAAACAAAAAGTCAGAAATGCTAGAAATTTTCTAGTCCTGGCTCAGAGAGTGCATCTGCACTGCTGGATCTCAATGAATACCATTTGTAGGGAGGCGATAGGTGAGAAAAGGCTCTGAGTCAATAGACAGCAAGATGCTTCTATGTGACCCAATGGCATGAAGACAGAGAATTATTTCATCCATCCACACAGTCAGTGAGTACCCACTCTGGGTCACAGAGTGACAGAACAGTGCACAGAACTCACTGTGGTAGATAGTTTTACTTCCCAAAGCAGTTTTACATCTATAATTTATTTGACCTCACAATAACTAAAAGAGATCATTACTCTCACTGTTCAGACGAATGGAATGAAGGCACACTCGTGAGATGAGCCAGATACACAGCCCAGTGAAGTCCTGTTGTTTTTCAAATCCATCCCAATAACACAGTTAGATGTCAGACTAGCATGATTTCGCATTCTGTTGTTATTATTTGCTTGTTTTAATCTCATGACCAGCAGCAGCCTTGCTTATTGTGTCTCCCTTTGCCTCTCCAAATCCTAATAGTGGAAGGTGATATATTACTAGTCCTTCCTAGGAACCTGCCCTCTGGAAAAATAATTGTTTAGGGATAAATTGTTTAGGGATAAAGTACTAAAAAGAATTAAAAAAAAAATCAAATTCTAACTATAGTCAATTACATAAATGGTAAGGCTGAGAAAAGAGAAAGCCAAATTCCTAGGACAGAATTCAAAGCTAGTCCCCCCCCCCCAAAAAAAAAAAATAACTAAGGATTGATGAATCTGCCATTTACCAGATTCAGTTTTATAAGGTTACGGGGATGGTGTCAGGGTCTTGTCTGGAAGAGGCATGGCTGAACTCAGGCTACATGGAAAGGAGGCATCTCCACCCTGGGCCCCCATCCCCTCTCAAATCTGCAGCCACCCTGTGTATGGTTATTCACCCCAATACCCTAGAGGTCAGGGTATGTGCTATTCCCTGGTGACCTCTGAAATCACACTTGCAAGCCACTCTCAAACTTTCTGAATCTCATGATCCATTTGTCCCTGCCCTAATAATGCCTCTGCTTCAGCAAAAAGAGATCAAGAGAAACACTAATGGGCTCAGAAAGACTTCACACTATCCACCAGCTCTGGTGCATGAAGGGCCCATGGCTCAAGACACGGGCTGAGCAGTGGCTTAAAGAGCATCTGTGTGGTGAACTCAGCTCATTTCTGCCCACTGTCCAAATAGGGTCTCTTTGGAAGTACAAAGAGACATTGTCAAACCCCAGTGCCCCCAGACAGCCCACCCCTGGGTGTGGAGATCTGCAATCCCTCAGGCCAAGCACAGAGCCACAGAGGTTTGTTAAAACATAAACAAATAAACAAGGCTTGAAACGCTGACTTTCCTGCAGGCAGGAATTCCTCAGCATCCCTGCAGAACAGCTGAATGCCCTGAAGCCATTTGTCAGGAGATGAGTGCTTCCTCCCTCTGGTGGCTCCCCCAGCAGCCGCACTGCCCTGCCGCCCAGAGTTCTGAAATGACTCACGGGGAGCAGGGGAGAATTCCAGCATGGTGGACAGAAGCCAACAAGCCTGAGGAACAAAAAGCTGTGGAAGGGCTAGCGGGCAGGTGAACACACACGCTGGGACCCCCATGGTAGAACAGAGAGGAAAGTCTTAACAGGCCTGCTGGTGGCCTCAATTCTGTTTCTACCCATGGTAGAATCAAGGAATGCAACAAGCTTCCCCTTGAATTCCCTATTTCAGGAGCTCCCGGAGCCCCTGCAGAGGAGCCCTCCTACTTACTGATTGGTGAGCTGCTCAGCCCCAACAAACAGGTTGATTCTGGAGAGGCCTGTGCGAGTGCCCAGAAAGGCCACTTCCACGCCCTTGTCAGAATTCCTGAAACAGAACAGCAGACATCAGGGGGATGCTTCCAGACAGTAAGCAGAGCATGCCTTTTGTTTCTCAGGATTCATGGAATGGTTTTAAAAATGGCAGTTTTGAAACCTAAACTTCAACAGAAATTACAGGAACACACACATACCCATGTGTGTGGGTGCATGAGCACACGCACACACACAGATGCACAAAGCACAGAATGAAAACACTTATCCCTTACAAAAGTTTTCACAGTGATACTTGCAGGAAAATCAAAGCATTTCCTGCCTAAAACAGCAGCGTGAGAAAAAGGCATTTACAACCATAAACCCATCTTTCTCTCAGGTTCCGGGTGTAAATTCAGAGAGAGCAGGTTGGGAATATGTCAGGCATTAAGGAGACGAAGAAATCCTTACGATGAATTTTCTGCACTCACGCTACCCAGTTTATCCTGAGATCATTTGTAGAATCTGTCATTCGAGAGAATAAACAACTGAGCCACTGACCCAAATTTGCAGCATTCCACAGCCTGGAATTCCACGTAATTGGAATAAGATCTGACTTTTCTACAGCTGCGGGGCACTAACTTCTAACTTCTACCAGAGCACAGGCTTTAGTCTCATTACCAACCCCCAAAAGATGAGGCAAAAATGGCTTCCTTAAGTAGACTTGTAGGGTGTCACAAACAGAAAATTCAAGAGCAGCCTTAGCAAGGAAAACTGATTTGAAAAATTTACTAAAAATAATTTTCTTTCAACATTCAAGACAAATTTTATAATGTTTGGGCATATTTTTCTATAAAGTGTATTTCTTCTTTGAAGAAAGGAAATGATCTTTTTATCACAAACAAGATTTTATCCTACAATAAAAGTATGAAGAAAATGCCAATTCTTGAGTTTTCTTCTCAGTGTTAGATGCCAGTAGTAATTTGACCTAGAAGCATTATCCATGTTATCTTCAGTATAAGATCATTGGGTTGCTCATCTTTAATAGTAGTCAAAGTGGTCAATACTGCCTTTAAGTATTTAAGTTTGAATAAAAACCAACACCAAACATTTATTTCTGCTTGTAGCCTTTGCCAGCTTAGAAAGCCAGGCTGTCCAGTTACAGACATGGACTACAAAGCAAGCTTCCATTCTGAAAACATTTAGTATGTCTTAGGAATGAGTCAACCATCTTTGTTCAAGATTTTAGTTTCATGAGAGCTTAAAAGAAACATTTCCACATCCATTAGAAAACTTAACACCAGAAAAGGCTTGATTCATTTCCAACTTCCCAGAGAATGAACTATGTAGGTTAGCAGTCCAAGAATGCTCCCAAATATACTGAAAATGGCGTTCTCTCCTTGGAGCTCCAGACTCACGTCAGTCAACAGCCTATCTGACATCTTCACTTAGGAGACTTTCAGCCATTTTAAGCTGCCATGTCTGGAAGGAGTTCTGGTCACACTTTGATCCTCCTTTAGCACTTCTTCTCCTAGCCAATGGCACCACCTGCCCAGGTGTCGTAACATAGACCTGGAATGATCCCTGATGGCACAGTATCCCTGCCCTCACACAACAAACCCATCATCAGGTCCTGGGTGGGGACGGGGAGGGAGTCTTCCCTCTGAGGCAGGCAACGAGTAGAACTCTTCTCACTGTGCCCACTGCCCTGGCTCGGGGTACACCCCACATCCCCGGAATGCTTTAGGAGCCTTTGATATTATTCTTAAGCCATTACTCTCTGTGCTTCACACACCAGTAGAAAGATTTTTTTAAAATTCAAATCTTCCTTCTTAAAAGCCATGAATGATTTTGCAATATTTAAAGTATAAAATTCAAAAAAAACTTATCACTTGATTCCCAAAGGTATAAGACACCAGGCCCCTCTATAGCCTCATCTTCTGCTACTATTTCAACTATATTGACCTTCTCTAAATTCCTCAAATGTGTCACATACTTTCTCATCTCAGTGTCTCTGTGCATGCTGTTCCATCTTCCTAGAGTGCTCCCTAACCCTTGAGTTAATCCTCATCTTTTCCGTGTACCCTAAATCAGTGATTTTCAACAGGTGTGCTATGGCACAGAAGATCTTAGGATGCCACAAAAACTTTTAAAGATCATTAATTAAATTATTTTGAAAGAAGTCTCAAGCTTTTTTTAATCAATATAATTTAAGTATGACACAGAAATTTAACTATAGGTTCAAGTATGCCTTGAGATAAAAAAAAAAAAGTTGAACAACATGGCTCTAGATCTTGTTACAGTCTACATGTTTTTACTTTTCTTTCAAAGCAGTCATGATTCTTTTTTTTTCTTTTTTTTTTGTAGTTATGATTCTTAATAACACAGCACACTAGATGCCACAGGTGCCACGATGGCAAGGACGCCATCTGTGTGGGTGACATCCATTTCTCCAACACCTAGTTCAGTACCAGAGACACAGTCAAGACTTAATAAATGAATGAATGAAAACAATAACACAATGAAAGCTAGAAGATAAAGAGAGGGCATAGAAAAGTGGAGAGAAATGAATAATGCATCACATGAAGATATAAGGAAACAGGAACAATTCTTATTCTTAATCGCTAAGAGCCTACTTAAAATAACAGCAAAATAATAATAATAAAAATGAGCTGCTGAAGCAGTTCTCACCCTAGCTCTTGACATCAGTTACCACTGTCTTCCTCTCACACCTTCCATTTTCTACTTCAGATATAAAACCGCAGGCTTATATCTGACACCCTGCGGTACAGAGCTCTCCCATCTCCTTCCTACTCACAGCAGAACTGGCTCACTTCCCTCAAGACTGTGAGGTACAGGGAGCCGGGGCAGAACAAAACATGCTCCTTCCGCCTCTCTTGCTCTCGGAAGTGTCACCCTACCTCAGCCTACTGAATTTCATGTAATGTTAAAATTCAAACAAATTATATGTCAAACCCAGGAGCTTGCCATCTAAGCCTGAGCCGCTAATCTGTTCTAGCTTTTGTGGTTTGGAGCTTTGGGAAAAATTAAAGAACTTTAACACCAGACTCCTGAAACAGCTTAGTTCTTTAAACCATAACCATATTTTGGAGTATTGGTAAGGAAATGGCCATGGAAGGGAGACACATGCAACCACTTACTCAGATTTGTTGAGAGCCAGGCTGGTCCAGTAGGCTTCAATAGGGGCACTCACCACGGCATCAAAGAGGACTTCTTGGATCAATTCCTTGTCACCTGTTGGGAGAGACAGATGAGAAGACAGCTTTGGCTGGGCCAGAAGAAGGAACAAGAGGCACTCACTGGGCTCATTTTGCAGTTCTTACATGGTGAGTTGCTTTACGAGTTAACCTCCTACCAGTTGCAAATATGAAACAGTTCTGACACTTGATACGCCTGCAACACAGGGGTTTCTAAAGCATTTGGTGGAGACGACAGTAAATTGAGAGGCTTCAACATCTCACAGTTCAGTTTTGACTTTCTCTCCCCATCCCACAGCGCAGGCCATAGACTAACATATGAACTCCTGGATGTGGAAACCAGAGGCCAGTACTCAATGGACAGCTGGCTCTTGTCACCACCCCCCCCCACCCTGTCCTTTAGTAAAACCTTTAGGGCAATTCTTCAGTACCCTAATCTTACTCAGTTGTAATATAGGAAAGAGATATCATAGCTTAATGACCACTGGGACTATTATTTTGTGGTGCCTTCCACTTAAGAATGTTTTCACTTTAGAAGAGAATATTTATTCTAGTCCAAAGGGACTCTTGGTAGAGCTCTGTGGAAGAGGCCAAGAAAGGAAGGGGATATCATAGGTCTGGGAGAAGACTGTAGAGCTCTCTAGGCATTCCACAGAGGAGGCAACTAATTATCACAGGAGGCAGACTAGTCCTCCCCCTGAGTCAGGACAAAAACAAAACCACAACAGAGATTTCCTGAAAAGCAAAAATGGGAAGCAGCTCATCATCAGTAAGACAATGGAGAAATTGAGACAACAGAGTTATGTAGGGAAATTCTATACAGTAATTCAACAAATGCATTAAAGCTAAGTGATAAACTCAAATAAATTTCAAAAATATGATGAGTGGAAACACAAATTATAGTCCATATATATATACATATTATATACATTATAATATTATATGTAGCAACTCATGTAATATTATCCCATACATTCTCTATATAAAGTATAACATACAAAAATAATAATGCTACAAATTATTTATGGATACCTACATATATAGTAATAGTATAAAATACATGAGAATGAGGAACAAATCAGACAGTCATTCTCTTTGGAACAGAAGTGGGACTGAGCAGGGTTATACAGGGGCTTCAACAAAAAGCACCTGAAACAAATACGGCAAAATACCAAGATTTGATAAAGTTTGATGATAACTATAAATGTATCTTTTACATTGGCTTTATACTTTTGTTTGCTAAGTATATCATTAGAAAGTAAAATAAAAGGAACAATTGGGTTCATAGATATCCACCAGACTATTTCCCTTCCAGAGTATATCTCAAAAAAAAAAAAAAAAAGAAAGAAAAATATCATTCCATGAAGATGTTGTTTAGTGGCTAATCTTACATCTCTCATAGAACTCCTGAGGTTATTCTGTAAAGATAACATATATAAAGTACTTTTCATATCATTGAATAAGCAATGCTGGTTAGAGGTGGGGGCAAATGCCATACTTATAATGTCTGATAATTAAGTTTATGAACTCATCCTAGAAAAAGTGCTATATACTGAATTGTTGAATATCATCAGTACAGTCAACTTTGAAGTTCTTCCCTTGGGAAGTTATGCACTGATGTCAGCACCTAGGCTACTCTTCAAATCAATTTGGAACTCCTTTTCTGGAATGGCCATCAAGACTGTCATTTTATTACCCTTGATGTCCTAATGTCATCAAAATGTCCTCCTTTCAATATTTCCTTTATCTTTGGGTAAAGAATAAAGTCACTGGGGGCCAGATCAGGTGGGTAGGGAGGATGTTACAATACAGTTATTTGTTTACTGGCTAAAAAATCCCTCATAGACAGTGCTGTGTGAGCTGGTGCATTGTTGTGATGCAAGAGCCTTGAGTTGGTGGCAAAAAGTTCAGGTTGTTTTCATCTAACTTTTTCATAGTCTTTTCTTCTGTACTTTCACAGTCATCCAATGGCAAAAAGTTCATGTTGTTTTCATCTAACTTTTTCACACAGTCATTTCTTCTGTACTTTCACAGTCAGCCAATGATTTTAATGTACAATTTGACACATTTTTGCAATGTTTTCATCAGTTTGGCTCAATACTGGCTGCCTGACCTCTCTTCATCAGTGATGACTTCTCTTCTCTCAGAAAAACATTTAATCCATTTTCACACTGCTATTTCCTTCATGGCATTATCCCCATAAACCTGGACTGCAATATTCTTGATTCTACTTTTACTCTTGCCAGGTTTAACAAGAAATTTAATGTTTGCTCATTGTTCTAATTTAAGCTCTGACATTCTTCTGATAGCACACAAAAGCACACAATGATAATGAATACCACTCAGCAAGAGACCACCACAAGTCAATAGGAGCACAACTTTAAGACACTGATACAGGAAACCTCACAGAGGTGTCATGAGCACTGGGTGGCAAGTTCACAAAGTTAATTGTCAGATCTCATATTCCTTGTGGCTCTTGCCCTCCCTCTGGGGACATCCAGCTCAGCTGCTGCTCTTCCATACACAGCCACTGGCCATTTCTTACTCACTGAGGTCCTCCAGAGGATGCTTAGTAGGAGGAAGGAAGAACTTACACCTCCCTAAGGGGCAGCATGTCCTGGGATGACACTGTTTTTTGAGAAAACTAGGAGACTCAGATGATTGCCTCAGAGAAGAGAAGACGAGTTCTTTTGCCAGCCTTGCTTTCTCATTTGTAAGATAAGGGAGCTGGATAAGCAAATATATAGAGTCCCTTCCTGGTTGTAACATTTCTATCCTATTTCATTGCTTAGCTAAACCAGTAAGTAAGGGGATAATCCCAATGCAAAGGGTTAAACTGGGATTGTGGATTCTGTGCAATTTTTTGGTAACCCACCTTCTTTCTTCTGTTCCTATAGGAAATAGATACTTGGCTGGATTTCCCATGACTGAGAGTATCTGCCAAAGCAAAGCTTCCCTTGAACACTGAGGCAATAAATGGTTTTGTGTTCACTGCCCCACCACCACTTGCAGGCACACCCCACCATGAAAGTGCACTCACATTGCAGCAGTGGTTCTTTGCCTTTGAGGTAGAGCTTAATAGCTTCCAACTGAGACAGATGACGGTGCTCGGGGTGCAGGTCAGTGTTGCAATAGGACCTAAGAACATGATACAGCCAAAAGAAGAATCTATGAATATTTACAGCACCTCCTTCCTTTGCCTTTGAACCAGGAAATCTGGGGAATGGGGCACAAACAACTTGAAATCAAAGAGGGAAACAAAGACGTCAATGCCAATGAAGGACTTTTAATTCTTACCATTCATCTGCCAAGGACACATCAGGGTGTTCTAAATCATGAAGGCCTAAAGGTCAAGGAGAAGGAATTAATGAGTAAATATTACTCCTCTTCATCCTCCTATATACTTCAAATATTCTAGGCTAGGGCTGTTGGGTGGGCTAAGGGTAGACATCAACTCCCAAGGGACCTGTCTGGGAACAGGCGCTCTAAGCAAAGAGCACAAGCTCACTCCCTCTTGTCAGGCAGAACTCTCTCTCCTCTCCACCTCACTCAGCCAGCACTGCCCCCTTTCCTGTCCCAGGAAAAGTCTTAACTCATTCAAGATAAATGAAACGCTAAGAGTCCTGGGAGATAAGCTTAATAGGACCATAGTTAAGAAACACTGACTCTGGCGCCCCACATAGTCCAAGTTGGGAACTGGCCTAGGCCACTCAACTGTGTGACGTTAGCAGGTTACTTTACTTTTCTAAATGTCAGTTTCTTCATGTGCATAACAGGAATAATAATAGTCCCAAACTGATGGGTGGTTGTGAGGGTGAAATTATAAGTTGAAGGAACAACATGAAATTGTCAGTACTCAACTGTTTTTGACCAGCAAAAATTACTAGTTGTTACAGGATTCTAAGTAAAAACGAGTCACCGGTCTGGGAAGGTAGCTAGGGGAGCTGGGGCTTGCAGGAAATCCAGAAGGTTTTATAGACTGCTTCAGATTCCCCAACTGCAGAATAAGTTCCAGTCAAAGATTTATCTACACAATTCTCTCTGCCTATATTTCATAGGAACTATAGATGAGACCCTGAAAATGTCATTGTTCTATAATTCTATCACCTCTGATTTTGGGCATTCTGATAAAATCACATCTACCAATGATAGATAATGCTAATGATAATGAAATACACACTAAATATGATACACATAAAAGATGCAAAGTTTCAGAGGAGATTCAGAAAAGGAACAATTTTAGCCAATAGAACTATGGTCCATAAATTCAACCTCAGGATGCTACCTTATATTTCTTTTTAGCAAAATCTACCCGTTTGCCATCTTTGTAATATCTGGTGTTGGCAAAGCACGTGGAAAATTCCTACATTCTGGAAGGAAGCCTTCCTTATGGAAAATCCTGTAGAAATGTGGTTGTCAGCCCCAAGGAACTCCTCCCTTCTCTCTCTCTGAGAACAGAAAAGAGCAATAATCATGCCATGGCTCTTAGAGTTGACAAGACCCTCACTAGTTAGCCCAAGGGGAAGCAGTGTTCTTAGGCTCTATGACTCAGCAAAGTTGGCAGGAGTGTAAGTCCTTTTATTTACAGAAGACCAACAGAGAGAGGAAGATCTGACCTCATTTGTGTGGATAACCAGACACTCTCCCCCTTGCTGAGGGTTCAAACTAATTTCTTGCATGGTGGTTACAGTTAGTTCTGAAATTCTCTGCATGTGACTCTGTAGCTTAACAGCTGCGGAACATACAGGAAGAAGAGACTGACTAAAAATACGGTCCAAAAGACAATGCAAAACAACTGTGTGAGAGAGAGAGAAGGGGTGGGAGAAGAAGGGGGTGAAGGAGAAGGCAGGGAGGAACAGGTCCGTGCATAGAGAATTGACTAAGAGGACAGAGACAGGAGAGATAAATCGTCCCTTCATATCCTCTCCTTCCATTGTTCTGACCACGAGTTCTTTCCTCAGCCTGAGCTCAGATGCGTTAGACATGAATTTTCTGGCCTTATGAACAGTGATGTCCATAGTGCCAATATGACCCACAGAGCTGGAAAATTCTAGAAGTTAATTCATGCTATCTGAGAACACATCCTAGACAGTGTCTTGCCTATGTTGCAAAGCTGCCTGTTTTCTCTTGTAAGTCTCTGGGAAGACAGCCCATGTGGTTAGCTCTGTGGTGGGCATGCTCTGGGCCTGCCCACTTCACTGAGCCTCCCTACTCTGCTTTTTGCTTTGTAAGATATCAGGATCACTTGGGAGACAAAACAAACACCTGTGACTAGGTGCAGAGCTGATCAGCCATCAACCAGAAGGCTGACTATGGGACGTGGCATCTCAGGATCACTGTTTCCATTCTTCATTCCCTGCTACATCACCTGAGTGAGCCACGGGTAGCCCAGCTTCTGCAAGTTCACCACATTATTTTGTAAACAGTTCTAATCAATTAAAATGTGGCTCATAACTGATCTTCCTATTCTTGGCCATTCTCCTTGGGGATACCCAGAAAGAGTAGTGGTCTGGTCCCACTTTCTCTGAGGACTCACAAAACCCAAGGCACAGACTGGGTAGTAACTCCCTGTAGGCAATCTGGGAAGCAGAGCCCTTCGTAAGATGATACCCACCCCTCCCTAGCAGCTCTTGATACTGGGAAAGTTCTGAACTACTTGGTTTGTGGGAGATGAAAAAACAGTGCATATGTGACAGCAATTTGGAAGTTTAAAGAGCTGTACCAACTGCGTTTGTTTATTGGGAGTTCGCTGCGCATCCATGTTTTATGAACACCAGAGGATCTGGGAACCTCAAGGTGCCACTTACTCCTTCTGACCTATGTAAATCATTTAAATGGCCACTTTCTCTTTGGAGCAGGGCTGCCATGAAACACAAATATAATTTGTGGCTCAACTATAGAGGAGACCAAGGTTTCCACGTCCATTTTCATTTGGGTTTGAGTTTTTACATTTATCTGTATTTTCTCCTGGTACTGATCTTTACATATAAGAAGGATATAGTTGGTGGATGATTCCTATGACTTGTCTAAACAACTCTGTTGGTTGTGGAATATAAATAAATTAAATCACAATTTGCAGAATCTAAGTAAATTAAATCACAATCACTAACAAAGTGTTCTACCCCTCTGAAACCTAGCTAAGCACAATAGGTGATATCATATGACATTTCAGTCAAATGCCCAACAGATTAGCCACAGGTTTGGACAGATGAACAAGTTCCTTAGTTGACCCCAAAGCTGGCTCTGAAGCTTTCTTCCCACCATATAGGATAATAGGAGCCAGGGCAGCATCTTACCTTCTTCAATGGTTACATTCCCACGGAAGAAATACTTCCCATGGCCTCTGGAGAGCGCCACTCCTAAACTGTGCAGAGAAACAGAGCAGAACTTGAAATTCATGGCATTGACTGGAATAGACTTGTGGGCTAACAGTTTTTATTTCCATTTTCACATTTCCATTTCATGTTCTGTAAACAAGTTTTCCAACAGTTTACTTTCAAAACCCCCCTGATTATCATGGGTGTTGGTTTCTCTTAGGCTCAATCAGCTGCTTCACAGTAATTTCTGATTGGAAATGCTAGCAGCAATTGCCCACTCTTGTGTGTTTTTCTAAGAGTTGTGGCAAATCACTGGCCCTTCCAGAAAGCCCTTCTCTCCTATGTGCCCTCCTCTTTATACATCCTTGCCCTGCAATCAACCATATACAGGTCTGGTCCCAGACCTAGGTTTTGGGACAAAGGAAAATCAACCCCTTCTCATGGGCAAAAATGAAAACTTCCACTATCACTGGAGTGTAGCCACCACCCGTGTCACAGGCTTCTTTGCCCAATCCTCTCACTCGTCTAATAGGTTTTTCACACTCACTGGCTTGATTTAAGCTCCTAAAATAAGAGAATACATTTTAAAAACATAGTCTCTCCATTTGGCATAGTCACTTAGTGGCTCATGTGTTCTCGACTGCGCTGGTTCTAAATGAAATCCACTCGCAAGCCTTGGTAATCTATGACAACTATGCTATAATTTACTGTTTGGATTAATCAATTGTCAGTAAACTCTTTCTCTCCTTAGCTTTGTGAGACACTAGTCTAGGAACAGGAACTGGTGTCCAACACTACCCTACTGCAATAATTTTTTTTACAAAACATGTTACAACACTAGGTTACTAGTAGCAGGAAAACTTTAGAATGCCACATACGCATCTGAAAGCAGGCAATGAGGCAAAACCATTTTTTCAGGACTGTTACAAAGAGAAACAACAGGATTCAAAGGTAGACAAGCACAGAAGGACAGTTCAGAGAAATTGAAACGGAAGCACAACATGTGTGGATGGATATGCTACCTCGAGGCTTGCAGGATTGTTTTTTGGTCATGGAAATAAAAAGCAAAATGGGACTCATGAGGCAGCAAGTTAGATGGTTGAGGACCCTGGTAACCCTCTGAACTCGCCTCCACCCTTAGTGGGAACCCCCAAAGCTTATTTGCTTGATAATGAGATGCAAAGCCATGACAAATTGAGGGAGCTCTCCTAGGTGAGCCTGAACCATCTCCCCCCTTCTGGAAAGCAAAAACAAAAGCAGCCTGGGAAAAGCCCCTTCCTCACTCTTTCCAGCCTTTCGGCAGGGTGTTTGGTTATCTTCAGATGATGAGCTCTGAGAGCGCCAGCAGGTTTTGTACAAACACAACTGATGGGTCTGATGGAATGTCCATGTATTATGGTCAGCTCTACCTGAAAGGGGTACCCTTGATGTCTGTATAATAGTAGTCATTTGTCATCACCAAAACCCGTTTCTAGATTGAAAAAAAAAAGTCGTAGAGAAAAGAAAACATGGTTAGTCTGCTAGGTGAAGTTTTCAGAAATAAATAAAAATAAATGGACACACTATGATCAGGTTAACAATACTACATGAATCTTGTTTGAGATAAGTAAAGACAAGAGAAAAATGATCTCAGCGAAAGATATTTATTCCAGATAGAGCTTTCAAAGCTAATTTTTCACAGTGGTTTGTTTTAAATTAAGCGGCAAGAATGTTTGAGAAAAATGTACCCCTTTGTCCACTGTCTTCTTCACCTCCATGGAAAACTTCCCCGTCTTTCGATTCACCATGGCATTTCTTAACTACAAGGAGAAAAGAAAATCGTGTGTTAGTTCTCTGGGTGATGTATCTGGATACCTCGCATGCTCAATTTGGGAGCTCATTTGGTGGCTTGTGCAAAGCAGAGCTATGACAGGGCTGGGTGGTTTTCCCATCAAGCCTGGGGTGCTTTTGCAGTTCAGTCTGCATTGTGCACTCAGACCTGTAAAAGAGAATTTCTGTGGGATAAACACCCAACTGCTCTTGGATGATGTGACAGGGGCAAACAACACCACGTAAGTCACTTCCAGCTTCACTGTGGGGTGCTCACGTAAGCCTCAGGACAACAACAACAACAACAACAACAACAAAATAGCCTTATGATGATGATGAATCCTGAGAATCAGAGAATGAACTTCCAGTAATCTGCTAAAACACTCACGAAGCAAGAATGTCTCTGGGGACAAGTTACATTTTCAAAAGTATACTGATTGGCCAGGGAGAAATCATTTTTCAAAACATAATCAAGTTAAAGATATTTTTCTACACAGTAGTTAAAAAAAAAAAAACAAAAAACAAAACAAGGCTAACCCTTTGGAAGACAGGGATTTCATAGCATGAATCATCTTCAAATGTTCTCTGAGAAGTTCGGGCCAATTAATGGCCTTGCTGATGGGGCAGTGAACAGGAGTGACCCTGTGCCTGATTTTTGGGGGTCCCATCTAGGAACAGTGGGCCTGGCTGTCCTCCCCCACCACTGGCTGACCTTGTCTAGTTACGTGTGGCCCTTCCCTGAGTTCAGAGGAGGACAGCAGACATGCTGATAAAAGATGTGCCGTCTTGGGCACCAATGAGAGACGACAGAGAAGGCCATTTAATGGAATAGGAGCAAACACTGACATGCCACAGCCTGTCAGGGAAGGCTCTTTCTCAGCCTCATGCCTTGTTTTTTTTAATCCTTTCCCCTCTTTTCTCCTTTGAGGAGCTTGAATAAGATCTGGCTGATAGAAAACTGCATGGCTTGCAGGCAACCGGAATTTGATTCGGGGCTGTCTAGATTTGAGATCTTCTGTGAGAGAGAGTAAAAGCGTAATTTTTAGCTGGAGGCATGTATAAAATAAAACATATATTTTACTCTAGATATTTTTTAACGACACATAATGGGCATTTCTGGAAATATTTTCCCATTTTAACTTTTGCGGTTTTAGATGGGGAGAGCTGGTCCTAATTAAGTCTACTTTCTAACTTTTAAGAACGGCTCAATTTATCTTTAACATGGTTTTCATTTTTCCTCTCTCTGGTGCCTGCCTAAAGCCATTTGGGACCTTCCCCTCTCACATTCCCCAGGCAAGTCAGAGATTAGGTAAGCCTCTCAGTGCCTCTGTGCCACCCCACCCCCAACTCCCACTGGTACAGAACAATCAGTGTGAGGGGCCTGGGAGAATCCAAGGCCAGGGTCACTAATGCCTCTTCTAGTCTTGACATTTTCTTAAATAACAATGAAAATGGATTATACTTATTAATCACCTACTTATGAGGTGGGATAGCAGTGTAGTTAAGAAATGACTCCAGAGCCAGAGCACCATGACCTTGGGCAAATCACTTACCTTCTCTGTGCCTCGGTTTCCTCTTCTGCAAAACAGAACTAATGACAGCACCCATCTTATGAGGCTGTAGTGAGGATTAGATTAGTCAATATTTAGAAGAGTGCCTGGTATGTCCTAAGCACTGAACAAGTGTCAGCTGTTCTCTATTATCACCACCACAGTCATCAGCGTCTGTGTCAGCTTCATCTGCAGTATCATCTTCCTCACTTTCACTTAGTGCCAGACACCTGTCAGTAGTTTAAGGAAGTGGGATGCAAGCTCCAGTTTGTATGACACAGATGCCCATGTTTTCCCAACTTTTATGACTTGTTAGCTGCATCAGAAAAACACACCTTACTCTGATGGTGTACCTCTGTATCTCCTATTTTAGTAGATTTTGTTGCTTTTATTTGCTGTTTGTGAACCACTAAATAGATTTGGTGGCCTCTCTCCCAACTCCCCAGGTTGAAAACTCCTGCTCTTGACCACCTGTGGGTTGGCACAGAGTGAAAAGGAAGCAGCCTGAGGTAAAGAGAGAGAACCCAGGATATCAAAGTTTAAGTTCTGCTACTGACACAAACCAGCTGTCCCGTGACCTCCCTGTAGCTCGGTTTCTTCATCTTTCATTCACTCTGCCAAAGTGCTCCTGAGTGAGGACTCCCAGACCCCAGCAATCCTGTCAGGTGTTATAAAAACTGTGGGTATCAGATTCTCATGAAAGTCAGATAATATTGATAGATACTATTTATGGAGCTCTTACTTTGTTTTTAAATCCTCAAAATTGCCTTGCAAGGTACCACACCATTATTATCACTATTATCCTCATTTTACAGGTGGAGAAACTGAGGCACGGAGGTAAAAAGCTTGCCCCAGGAAACATAGCCTTTGCCTCTTGACTCCAGGCTCTTAACCTCTGCCTCCCAAATATGGAAAGAAAGCAATTGGACATAATTAAACATTTTATGTCCTCCATATAAAAATAATGTATTGCTATTTATAGATTTTTTTTTTAATCAAAGGAAAAGTTCTTAAAATTGACCATGCAGTCGAGGTTCCCAGGAGGCTTTTCCACAAGCTTTAACTGCTGTGGATAAGGGCCGATAGGAAGGAAAAGGGGTTTGGTGATTTCCCAATAGATGAAGGAATAACCTTTGCAAAGGAATCGTGCATGTCACCCTAGGTTCTGGGTAGCAGAGGAGCCCCAAGCACAGGAGAGGGATGGGGAGTAGTGATGCTATCAGCCTCGGCCCGGGAGCATGGATCTAGCAGTGCTGCTCAGAGTTGGCCACATAGCCTTTGACTCTGTCACTGCCTGAATCTACAACAGTGAACAACTGGAAAAATAAGAATGGCCTGGCAAAGGAAAATTTCCAAACAAGTTTTGGTGTGTCCACATGTCAGCACACAATGTGGCCATTAAAAATCACATGTGTGAAGCTGTTCAACTTAACATGCAGTGAAGGGAAGCATCAATGATACGGCTTTATTTTTCTCTATCAGATATCAAGTATCTGCAAGTGTAATAATGCAGGGAAGATGAAAGTGGCTTTCACCACAGTGTGGTCAATAAAATAAAAGGTAAAATCTCCACAAGCTGAAAATAATAGTCTGGTGACAGTGACCAGCCTCTCCGGGGCCCTGCCTTGTCTGTTTCAGATGTGCTTCTCCAGAGCCCCTCGTGAGTATGTCCCTCTTCTGCAATGCTGAAGCCGAAGCCCTGGGATGACACTCATAGCACCGACTTCCCTATCAACCACGGTACAGCTGTGGACACAGGAGGCCACACATCCTGTGTCATGGTTGGCCTACTGCTTTATCCTCCCAAGTTAGACCTCATTCAGGAAGCTTTCCCAGAGACTCTAGCCACCTCAGGTTGTGAATATCAATATGTAGTAATAACTTATTCTCCTAACGGCGTTCACATTAGAACACGAGCCTCACCCTTTCTAGTGCACAGGGAGTCCCTGATGACATGCGACCCTGGACAAGATGACGAGTTGGAGAGGAAGAGCGATGTAGTGGACAAGCAAGTCTGTCCTCCCAAGCATTCAGCTAACATAGGAGACACACTTGGGTGCCTGGGTTCTCAGGGAAGGCTGTGCTTGGTTTGAGAGTCCAGGGCTAATGCATGAACTGGACAGACAGTAGAGAGGGTATAAAGAAAAACGAATCAAATGGCCAAAGGTGTCAGAAATAGGCTCCAAGCGAAAAGGTTTATAGCAGGACTTTGGGAAGAAAAGATTCAGGGGAAATTTTCCATCACAGTCATCATGGATAAGAAGAACTATGAGTTGACTAGAGGGAAGTAGAAAAAAAATACTGCAACAGAAGGGATTTCAGTTAGATTCAAGGATCTCTGGGATGGTGTTCACAATAGTACCATGTGGACAAACACATGCTTAGCGGCTGCTATGCACAAAACACTCCCATCTTTTCTGCATCCCTCTAGGGAGGATCGCTCACACACTCTGAGGCACTGAAATTGACTTTTCAAGGACTCTTGAACTCAAGGACTTAAGTGCTCTTCTGTGGAAGACCAAATGTCAAGAGCATGGCTTTGTGGGCCAGGCTGCCTGAGCTGGAATCCATGCTGTATGCCCTTGGACCATTACAGCAATTCTCTGCCTCAGTTCCCGTACCTGTAAACTGGAGATTGCAATAATGTCAAAGAATCACTGTGAGAAATACATGAGGTCAGTCATATATAGAATTAGTATGATATTGGCACGTAGGAAGAGTTTAATACGTGTTAGTTATTGTTTACATGAGTTTTTCTATTTATACAAATAATCATGTTCATTGTGGAAAGCGTGGGAATGACTAAGGGTAAAAGGAACAAAACAAAAATCATCCTAATTCCTTTAGTCATTTCTGGGAATTTATGGTCAAAGGATAAACATCATTTTTAAAGATAATTCTTCCTTCCCAGAGGGGATTCACACTGGTGATTCCCCCGGGCTATGCATGTCCCACTGTGGGTTCATGGGTCTCCCAAAGATCTGTTCTACTCATTGTGTTGTTGAAGCAATGGCTAATCATCCTGAAGACTGGGACAGAAGTCCTGCTCATTCTCCTCTAAATGGTTTCTGATTGTCTCTTTTATCCCTTCTTTTAACTTTAGCCCATCTATTTTGTATGTGTTTTAATACTATTAAATAATAATAATTACCAAATATATGTGACCTTACATCATTTTTTGGAAGTATGAAGGGCCTGTGTTATAAATGTGGGCATTAAATTCAAGAGCCTAATTGTCTAAGAGAAATAGGATTCTCCTCTCCAGAGGGTCTCTGCAGCTGGTAGACTCTGCTTGTTTCTTCTTTATTAGGCCCTACTGACATTGCCTGTCTCAGATATTGACTCTAAAAACCTGTCCTCTTCTACTGGGATGCAAATTTCAAATAGTTGGCTTTCAGAATTCTCAAAGCTTTGTGCAGCTACCAAAATCTACCAGTCAATGAGGTGACAATCCCCCAGAAAGAAATGGTTGTTTGGGTTTTCCTAAGTCAAATAGGTTGATAATGAAGGAGTTTACATTTCAAGTGTACCATTCTCCTGAGGTGACAGGCGACCCAAATCAAACAGGGAACCAGAGACCAATCTATGTGGCAGGAGAGCAATGGACGTGATTTAGATGGGGTAACTGTGAACAAGGACAGCCAGAAACCAGCCCACGTCAGATCAAGGTGAAGAACATGAACCTGGGCATCTGATGGCTACAGCCTTGATGAGAAATGCAACCAGGATGAGATAAAAGGTGCTTCCAAACCGTGATTAGGACAAGGAGATATTAGCTCACTGAAAATTAGCTGAGACTAGAGTGAACTGAGTGGGACATCTCTGGGCAGCCTGCAAAGGAGGAGTCAGTTTGGTGCTAACTAGTAGAGGGAGGCTTCCTGGCCAAGGGGAACCTGAGGGCAAGGTAGGCGTGACCGAGTCTGCCCTCCATGTTAGCTAAGATAGAAAAGAGGAAGGGATCCAGAAGCACATGGACCACAGGGTCAAGTCCTCTGGGAAAGAAAACAGAAAGATCCAGTGAGGCCAAAACAAACCAGAAATAAAGCAATGGACAAAGAGAAGTTGGACGAGGAAGGACAAAGATTCATGAGACAAGTTAGCAACTATAAATCCACAAGACAGGTATTCATGAGGGGTCACCTGAGGATTGATGGTGATGATGAGAATTACACTAACAATGGCTACCCCTCGGAGAACGCTCTCTGTGACCACACAGCAGTGTAAGCACTTTAATCTCTTTCTACATATTAATACATTTAATCTTGACAATAGCTCTGTGAGGTAGGGACTATTGCCATCAGACTCATAACAGGGAAAAAAAAAATAAAGCAATGAACAAAATCTAAACCTGAGGTTCAGAGGGCGTAATCAATCACCCAGCCAGCCAGCCAGCCAGCCAGCCAGCCAGCAGGGATGGTAGGATTCAAACTTGGCCGTCTAACACCTGAGCAAAACTTCCCACCACTGTGCTCAGGGTAGGTTGTGTACTTAGATGCTATACAGTCAAAGAGCCTGACAAGATCCTGATAAAAGAATTTAGAGACAGAAGACATAAAACTCTACCAAGTTATTGAGCTGATGCTGTGTCAGGCCACTGGCAAGTGCGAAAAGAATGTGGACGAGGAAGCAGCTTCTATCAAATGAAAAAGTTATTTTGTCTGAGCTTGAGTCTAAATAGACTCAGTGCAGATACAGAAGGAAATAGGTTAAATTTCTAACGCGGACATGGTTCTTGCATTTATTTTATAGGCAACAAATAAAATCAGACACTCCTGCCAGTTGAGACGGTGAGAGGGAGCTGAGGACGTGAAAGAAGGAAAGCTACAGAAAGAGGCTGGGCCATGTCTGAGAGGCACAGGGACCCAGCCTGGGCTTTCCGGATTCTTTTCAATATCCCTTGGGACAGCAGGACAGACAGAGAGATGGAAGCAATGCTAATTCAATGATGAAACATAAGAAATCACACAAATCAGGGAGGGTGGGGCCGGGAAACGTGGTCTGGCAGAGACGTGAGGAGAAGTAGTGATGAGTCGGGATGTTGACAGGAACACCTGGGAGGTGACAACTCAATTAAGGACGTTCCGCCTGGATTCACACAAAGGCAGGCATGTCTAACAAATCTGATTTATTGAGGAAGTAATGAGAAGACTTGAGGGGGTTAAGTCATGGGCGTAGGAAAAGCTTTTGATACAGGAGAGAGGCTGGATCTGTGTGGGGAAAGAGTGGTGTGCTGCTGTGGCAGGACGGGAGTGGGGCAGGGCTGGGAAGGCAGAGGACGCGGGCAGCCAGCCAGGCAGCAGCAAGGTGGGCCTGCAAAGCCCTGTGCTGTTCTCTGAAAACAAGAGCTGTGCCCGTATGGTCCAGACAGGCGAATTCTGGTGCCCAGGAACCTGCCCGCTTGGCCTGCGGGCACCCTGAACTTGCACTGGGCACCCAGATTCCACTGAAGGTGGCAGGGCCCATCCGTTGCACTGAGGAGGAGGCTGAATTAATCAGCGGCTGTACAAGCAGGTGGGGCGGCCTGGCTGCCATGGGCCCCACCACGGAGCAGCAGGAGGGTTGTAAAACTCCTGACGTGGTAAAAGGGTCCATTGTCTCTACATCCCTCTGGTGGCCAGCTGTCCCTCTAATGCGCCTCTTGGCCAACCCCTGGGGGAGCTTCCAGGTACAGAAGTGGGTACAATGGAGCTCCTTCTTCATGAGGCTTGAAAACAAATCACTTACCACGTCATCTCGGTCTTCCCACTCCACCTCCGAGAGGTCAACACTGCTATAGTTCGGTTTCCTTCGCTTTTTTCCTTCTTCGTACTAGGGGGGGGGGGGGGGTGGAGGGGTGGGGAGAGATAGAAAAAGAAAACAAAGAAAAAACATGTCCATGAAATCCTCAGCTAGGGCAGTATTTATCCTCCCAAGTCCTGTTTCGGGGATGGGGACTGGGAATGGGCAGACATCAGTGAGAAGCCAGCCGGGTGACAGACCTTGGGGTTTTAATGACAGGAAAGCCAAGGCCAGATGCTTGTAAACATTTGCTCCAAGCTGGGGGAATATAAAAGTTAACTCTTTGCTTGATTTGAATTTACCTGGTGGACATTTTGTTTTTAAAAACACCAGTTGCAAAAGAAACTTTGTCCCTTCTCTGGATGGGGTGCGTGTGAGAAGGGCAGATCCTTCTTCATTCTAAAGCTTCTTAAACTTATTCCTTCATGACACAGAAAAGGGCTTCTTATGTTTAAAAAAAATCTAGTCATGTCACCCTATACTTCACAACTCTCCCTCCTCTCCCTTCTGTCTCGAACCTACCACACACTCCTTGGCTAGGAAACAAAAGCACTGATCTCCACACCAGCATCCTGGTAACATTTTGCAGATGCCCAGAACCTTCTATTTGGTATCACATTGGCCACAGTATTAGTGAACTGAGCACGGCTGCTTTATCTGGAGTAGAGGGGGTTACTGAGAATCACTGCTAGATTTAGCAGCCATTAAAGGCATTTTTCTGGAAAAGCCAATGTGTGCAATCAGAGCTGGGGAAGTGGTTTTAGTTTTTCCTCCTAAATCATTGGTGTTAGTCACCCTGCAAGCCTACCATTTTATCGACCGGATGTTCTTGTGTCTGAATGTTCTGGTGTCTTGAGACCTCTAAAGTTGGTTGTTGGGGGGTTTATAATGTAGGTAAGTCTGCCCTCTGCTGCAGGCTAAGGATAAGCAACCTCTTTCCAAGTTTGTACGATATGGTTAATAGCATATAGGGAAAATATATATGTATGTATACTGTTTTCTTTTTTGTTCTCTCTTTACAGTGGTCACCTTTTGATTTAATTGGAAGTGAGATACCCGGTAAGTTTAAGTGTTTTAAGATCCCCAAATCGTGGGGTTCCATTTGGGCGTAATTGGCTACTGTGGAGGCAGGTGCAATCACTCTCTGTATGTTAAACCAAACAAGTCTAAACCAGTCCCCAGAAAGTTCCAGGGGAGCTGGAAGGGGTAGATCCTTCCAGTAGTAAACAGGGTCAAGTATTTTCTCTGCCCTCTTTCCTTCCCCATCAACTGCATTTCAGAAACTGCAACATCTTTGGAGAATCCCCTACCCCTCTGCTACCCAGGAAGGTGCCTCACCTCCAAGGGCCAGGGGGCTCTCACCACCCCAGCCAACCATCCTCCCAGACTCCCTCCTCCTGGGTTTCCAATTAATAGACATTCACAGTCAGTTGTATGACATCAGACACACTTCAGATGAAGAGGAAAGGAAGTGATTCCTTCCGAAGCCACTGTAAATGATCCTGTTACAGAAAGTTCCTATGTGCATGGAATCCCCGGTCCTTGCTAGATCCAGGCTGGGGCTGAGCAGGAGCAACAGGAACAAAGCTGGCAGGGGTTGTGAGCAGTAGTGCCTTGCCCTGCAGTGGGCAGGATGGCGAGGGGTGGGCCTAGGGAGCAACGGCTCAGGACTGTCCCCCTGAGGGGCCAGAGTCAGACACTCATTCTGGACCTCATTGCCTGTGCCAAAGTCCCACTCCACTAAGAACCATTACTGAGCATTCTTAGGCACCCAGATATTTAGCAGCCAGATCCTGAACTTTATTTATTCATTTATTTATTTTTCTTTCTTTGAGACAGAGTCTCACTGTGTTGCCCTCGGTAGAGTGCCGTGGCATCACAGCTCACAGCAATATCAAACTCTTGGGCTTAAATAATTCTCTTGCCTCAGCCTCCCAAGTAGCTGGGACTATAGGTGCCCACCTCAATGCCTGGGTACTTTTTTTTTTAAGAGACAGTGTCTCACTTTGTCGCCCTCAGTAGAGTACCATGGCGTCACAGCTCGTGGGCCTAGGTGATTCACTTGTCTCAACCTCCCGAGTAGCTGGGACCATAGGCGCCCACCACAATGCCTGGCTATTTTTTGTTGCAGTTTAGCCGGGGCTGGGTTCGAACTTGTCACCCTTAGTATATGGGGCCAGCGCCCTACTCATTGAGCCACAGGTGCCAACCCCTTGGCTACATTTTTGTTGCAGTTGTCATTGTTGTTTAGCATGCCCTTGCATGTGGCCAGTGCCCTAGCTGCTGAGTTACAGGTGCTGAGCCCAAGCTCCTGAACTTTAATGTCAGAACTTTCACAATTTCTTGGGAAGCCTAATGCTGGGTCTAAACTGGTTTATGGGGAGAAATTCTTCCTTGGCTTACTTCAGAGTTCTCCATTATTTATTTACTCAACACACTTTTATCAGTCACCTACTACCTGGGAGACATTAAAGATCTGAAGTCTATTAAACTGTGCTTTACTCTTCCCATGGACTTGTAGTTCATCACCCTTAATTTTGCTTCTATGAGATCAGTTTATTGTCCATCATGCATATGAGAAAATGAGCTCTAGTTCAATAACAAATTAAATAACTAAGGAAATAAGAGTATATGGCCAGTATGGGGGAGGACATCCCACCCACTATCAGTCTATGCCCAAATTTTCTGATCTAAGCCTCATGTCCCTGTAAAAATTTCTTTTTACAGTGATATTTGTTGAAGATGATGGTTTCAATCACAATCACACATCTCTTCCTGGTGTGTCTCTTACAAGTTGGGAGTGCAGGTTCGCTTGGCAGAGAAATTTACACTTGTACGAAAAAACTTAAGTCCTTTTAGGTGGTATTGGGCAGCCACGGATCAGCAGAGAATCCCTGACTACTAACCATTCTGAGAAGTCTTTACTCATTTTTTTATAACTACTCAAGAAATGCTATACATTGCACCAAAAAGATACTCAAGAAATTTGGAGAGATTAGGGAGTGAAGGAATGAAGGATTTCCCAGCATACTGGTCAGTGAACCACCATATTTCAGCAAGCCTATAATTTAATTCACTGAATGAAACAGATAAAAGCTGAAATTCTGTTTTAGGAATGCCCTATCAGAAGGTCTGCTTAACCAGGTATGTGAAATGGGTCTGAAACTCTTCCCATGTGGGTTTTTGTATGCTCCTTTAGAATATAAATAGTAAAGGAGAAGAATGATTAATTTGGGTGGGGAAAGGACAAATCAGTAGGCTGCTGCATAGATAAAACCAGTCAAGGGCCATAAGCCAACTCCAGCATACTCAGCCTAAATTCACTTTCTCTTTTCCCCTGTTAAGAAAGCATGTGAAAAGGCTAGAAGCAGAGCTCCATTAGGAAGACACTGATCTATAGTCTGCCACTTCCCATTTTCCCATTCCAGGGCTTTCAGCTTGATTTTCCTGTAGGGAACTCCCTAGGCCTCACCCTCAGTGAATATGGTTCCAGGGAATGTACATTCATCCCCAGTCTGGAGGTGGGCATGTGGCCTGAGCAGTGAGGGAAATGCACATCATTCAGGACACAATGACAGGTTCAGAGGTGGGTATGTAAGCCATGCCAATGTGCACTCAAAAGACTCACTCTGGGATGATTTCTTGGATTTATCCAGAAGAAAAAGGGACTCTCCATCTATCAGTGTTGCTAACGTGGTAGTGACGTGAGCCTAGAGCACCTCATAGCCACTCTGCCACTACATGGAGAGAGTCTGAGCATGAAGCTTGTACATCAGAGATATGAAGAGAGTCCTGAAAACATGGTGTGTGCAGCTGGATTGAGCTGTGCCTGAAATCTGTATACCCTTGGACATTTCATGTTTTATGTTTCAATACCTTCTCTCTACATTATCCCCCTTCCCTTTTTAAGATGATATATATTTTTTAAAACTAGCTTGGATGTCAAGCATTAAGTAGTCAACAGAGTTCCAACTTATATATATGTTTAGTGCTTTTATTATTTTTTAAAAATGAACTCCCTTTAAAATGCATGTTATATGAAGCATTCACAAACTTTGGCACTTTCATGATTATTTTGGAACACGTGATTTACAAAATGCCTCACTGCTCACCAAGACACACGACTGGGTGTGAGCATAGCTGATCTCTCTGTGCTTCCCCTCCCTACACTTAATGACAGAAAAAGCAAACTCTCCATCTGTAATTTCTAGGGCAGATCGCCCCTCTCCCACACAGTTTTGGTTTTTATTTTTGGTGAAGGATAGGGGTAGGGGGAGGCGCTAGGCTCCACCACTCCATCTTCTGTGTGAGGAGCTAATTACCGGGGCCTAGGCATTATAGATGGCATTTGTTAGAGTATCTATAATCTGTAACTTCCTTTGAAAATGTGATTAACGAATTGCAAACTGTTTCCAAAGGTTTATAAACAGATATTTTGAGAGCCACAGGTAGGTTTGTAGCTTTTGGTGCCTGTTTTATGAAAAAAATATGTGGGGTAGAATTTAATAAGGAAAGATATTCTGCACTATGAAATACTTGGAGGTGGAGTTTCAAATAAAGGCCAGATGTGGTGAGCACGCACACAAGCCCTTGGCCTAGGAGGACGGGACAAGAGGACACCCATCCGGGTAGCAAGCCCCAGAACCAGGGGCTTGCCTGAAGTGCCAAAACCTTCCCAGCAGGATTTCTTGGTCTGGAGATGAGCACACTTTTGTTAGCTGCAGATGGACTTGGGCAGCACAATGGCATGGGCCAAGGGGATGGACATGTTGATTTAAAGAAAACAAAATACCTTTACTTGTTCTGCTTTCTTTTGGGAAAGGCCAGAGGAAATCAACTACCCATATCCATGCAGCCTCTGTGGAACAACTACTGTGATGCTGATAATTGATAAACGGTACGTGCCGCTCCGTGATGCCAACAGGAAGGAAGCAGACGGGGCTGGGAGTCCCCCAACTGAAGAGGAAGAAACTTTGCCCAAAGCTAATGCCATCTGGAGACAGGGTGTGTCTGAGGGCTGGGAGCCAGCTCTTGTCTGGGACAGATGTTTCTCTCCCCCACGGCTACAGTCCTCAGCTGCTGAAGACCTTTCCTACCCCCTCCTAGGCCCTGTTTCTCCTCTTCTCGCCAAGGCTCCAGGGACCATTTCAGGAGAAAGGATGTAGGCATACGTTTTCTCCTCCATGGGTAAGATACAGGAGCTAGTGGCCACCCGGCACTTCGTTCCTTCGATCGTTTGTTCCCTGCACATCCCCAAATAGTGTTGCACACCTAATACTTCTCGGGCTCTGCGTCAGGCACAGGCACGTCTTGGGAAAGCTCTGCAAAGCCACCTGTGAAGGCTGAGCTACCGCCCTCAAGTAGCTGATCACAGCCTCTTCCAGGAATCAGGCTACATCAATGGAGCCCATGTAGGGGAGTGATTTACGGTGGGAACCCTGGGTCAGATTCAGAGTCTAATCAGGGTCATCTGCTGTATGCTCTGGGGCCAGTGTGCACATCTCAGAACCTCATCTGCGAGGCTCACAGGGCTACCCTGAGAAGCAAACAGACATGGACATGTTCGAGCATCAAGGGCAGCTCACTGAATGTCCTAACAATCACGGTCTAAGAACATGCCCACTTGGCAGGTACCTCCAACACGGCTGCCGAATTGCTGGCTGGTGAGGTAGAGCAGCCTGGCCTCTCAGAGCACACGCCTAGGGAGGGAGTGGGCTCCCGCTCAGGACACAGTGGTTCTTAACTGTGCTGATGTTCATTAATAAATAGTTTTATTCCTTCCAAGAGGCCATTCAACCTGACTCGGCTGACTCTCCTTAAAGTCAAAGTAAAGACCAGGTGGACTTGAGGCAAAGGGATGGCCTCTTCCCCTGGAATTTGTGAACATTCCATTCCATCTTGCCAGTTGCAAATCATTGTCTCTAAGGGTGACAGACTAAGAGGAGGTGGCCCCAGAGAAAGGGAGCTCGAGTGGCCTCTGTCAGCCACTGCTCTCCTGGGTTCTATGGCAAGGGCCCCGAATGTCACAGTCAACATGGTTTGAGTGCTGTTGTTTTCTTATTTTTTTCTCTATTATCCATGGAATAGCTGCTCAAATTTGGAAAATAACGAGAAGTCCAAAAAGTGAAAAGAATACAGTCCTCACTACCACAGTACAGAGATCAGCACCTGCCCTTCCATGCTGTTCCCCAAAGGGCGAAAAAAATATTTTGAACCAGTTACTGTTTTCAGTTTTCAAAGTTCATTGTTTCTCTAACGAGGAACTCAGAAAATGTAGTAACTGATCTGTTCTGCTTTCTAAGTGACTGCCTTTGAAAAAAAATTAAAAAGTGATTTTGTTACTGCTGGGCAGCTTTCCCTTCACCTTCTATCATTTTTTAGGGAGGGTGAACATTTCTGGAACCCGGCTCTGTGCTAAGCACTGCACATGGTGACGAGGCTAGCAGACAGCAGAATCAAGGTCCAGCCCCACGGAGCCATGTGTCTGAGCCACAGACTTCCCTTGCCCTCTGTACGGCCTCCCCTGGGGTGGTCTCTTTGTGCTGTAGGCCCTCAGCTCAGATGGCAACTGGAGACAGGAGGCCCATGAATGGCCACAGAACCATGCTGGAAGGCCAGCCCCATCATCAGCCAGTTATGTCTCTATTAACAGCTGATTTATCTGGCCTGCCCAGAAACTGGCTTTAATGGGTAAGGATGTGAGAATCAGTTTTAGATTAAGAATGAGTACAGTTTACTGCATGACTGCAGTGAGCTAAGTATTATGCCACAGGCCCAATTTGTATCTATTTTATCTCTTATCTAATTTATAGTTTATTTCATTTCACCAATACCCATCTCAGGGACTCAGGCAATCTTTGTAGAACTGGAGGATAGCATTTCAGCTAGAATTTCCAGCAAAATTGGGCTGGTCCCTTTAGATGTGTGACTCCACAGTAGCCTGGATTTCCCTAGACAAAATACACAATAGGATGATGTGGACATTATGGCAGAAGACACCTCCACGGAGCCTATATTCAGAGACAAAATCCTAAATGCTATGGGAAGATGAGAAGCCCAGATACGCTGCAGGGCCATGAGGGCGTGTCAATAACCCTCAGGAAGGTGGGAAAGAGGCAACAGGGCATGTCTAGACAAGGAGTCTTTTCCTTTTTCTAAAAACTACAGTGCTCTTATTAATTAATGTTTTTAAGCATCTCAAAGATGAAAAGTTCTATGTGCTTTCTTAGCATGATTACAAAATCCTTTTGATCGCTGTAAAACTAAAACAGCTCTGGAATTTTTTTTTAAAAAGCAACAATTACCAGGCCGCTTTGAAAACCTGGATGACCTTTATCTTAATCAGCATCCTCTGAGTAGCCGTGAGTCACACACTGCGTGTGGGGAGGAGGCGGTCAGGCCTACCGCTGGTTTTTGTAGGTCAGACATGATTTCGTATAGCGAGGCTGGATTTAAACTCTGATTCTTAAAAAGCTGGTTTATCTTGTCATAGAAAACTAGTCATAAAAATTAAAACCATGCTGAGTGGTTGGGATGAGGAGCAGAGAGCAGGGGTCTCAGAAAGCAGGGAGGGACAGTGGCAACTCCAGGCCTCTGATGCAGGCAAAGGAGTGATGCTGAGAATAGAGACTGCTCAGCAGAGAGGAAGAGGACCGTGCAGGGGGCTTATGCAAAGCACAGACCTGCGGGGGCACAAGGGGCATCTCCTCTGATGGGTCAGAGCATCTTTTTTTTTTTCCTTTTTTGAGACAGTCTCTCTCTGTCACCCTGGGTAGAGTGCTGGGGCATCCCAGCTCACAATAACCTCAAACTCTTGGGCTCAAGTGGTCTTCTTGCCTCAGGCTCCTGAGTAGCTAGGACTACAGGTACCCACTGAAACACCCGGGTGAGTTTTAGTAGAGATGGAAGTTTTGCTTTAACTCAGGCTGGTCTAGAACTCCTGAACTCGAGCAATCCACCTGCCTCACCCTCTCAAAGTGCTAGGATCATAGGCTGAAGCCACTGTGCCAACCTAGTCAGAACACTTGAAGACAAAATCCTCTCTGAAGCCTACTAAATGGAAGTTAAATGCCAGACAGCTTTCAGTGAATTTCCAAGTTTCAGACAGAGTTGCAAGGAATTCCTAAGCATGTGGGTATGTGCTTTATTCCACAGCTGATTTCAGAAAAGTTTTCAAATACTGCTGTGTGACTTGGAGAGAATACCTAGGGTAAAATAAGACCTCTATAATTAGAAAGTATGACTGTGACCTTTGGCAAGTAAGTTTTTAAAAGATTTACAGACCTATGTGGCAGTATTCCTTTGAGCAGTTAACATATCAAAAGATCCTTGAGTATGTGGACCCATCAGACCTTGTGAATATGGGATTTAATCGGGCACAACAAATTGATTCTAGTTTTGAAAATGCAAACACAGTGACTTTTCTTATTCATCCAGGTACAACCTGAAAATAGTACCCCACGACAATGACAAAACGTGTGAGCTTTCACATGCTGCTGCAGCTAACTCCTCGCGGAGCAAGTTCTCCATGTTGTTGGTTTTCCTCCTGTGGTCAGCCGTTTGGACCCACAGACTCATACCCTGTCACTCCATTTCCAATGCTCCTCCCCAACTTAGACCCTGGAAAGAAGACGCTAGTCTTACCATCTCAACTTGGGGGGCATGGGGGGGATGGCCATCACAGAAAGAATCCTCAAGCGCTCAACTTGAGGTTTTTATGGTAAATGACAAGAGGCAGGGCAGGAAGCTGGCGATGGATTTGCAGTGAAGCAAACAGACAGACGCAGGAAAGAGGGAAAGAAACGGCTCCTTCCACATGGCTCCTGCCATTACCTGATTTATGCCTCTCAGAGTGTCAGCCTACATCACAATGCTACGCCTCCATTAGAGGTGGGATTGTGCGTGTGTGTATAATTTCATTTAGGAAGATGCTTGGCATAATAGCTTTCTTTTATTTTATTGTTTTGCTTTTCCTACTAAAAGTTGTTAAAGACATGTGTGAAGGAAGAGAAAACGGGAAGGGCTCTACCTTTGTGCCCATATCTTCCATGAAGGTTTCCCAGAGCTCTCCAGCCTGAGTGTCTCTCCATTCTCAGCTGGGGTGGCACTTGTTCCACACCAACCCGAGGACACACCGCTTTGCTGCACAAACGAGCATTGGCCTCCTTGTCCGGGCGTGTGCTCTAAGCACTAGCCCTGTCCTGAACATCACACTGAGTAAGCGTCCATCTACCTTCAGCCCTTCAACTACACTGTACTCGTGACCCAACAAAATAGTTTTGTTTTTGTGTGTGTGTGATCCCCAATTATAGCGATGTGTCTCTGACATTTCTAGATGCATGCTGGTCTTAATAAGCCTGAGAGACTTTGGATGTGATGCATGACTCATACGACAAACAAAGGTTCTCTGTCAGGTTGACTGAGTTCACTGGGACTTACATTTCCTGGCCTGTGACCTTGGAAACATGGACCTGGGCTGGAATGGGTAGGTATAATCAGAGAAAGAGGCCAGGGGAGCAGGAAAATCGAGCAGGGTTCATCAAACTACCACCTCTACTGCTTCTAAGTGTCTCTTGAAATTACATCACATTGATGTTGCCACCTGTTCAGAGCTTAATATCAGTCTCTGTCCTTCGTAAGGGCAACAGACCCCAAACCAGTCTCCTTGACTAGACTCCCTCCTCCAATCCATTCTTCAAAGTCTAGCTAGAGGAATTCTTCCAGGTCCAAAATCAGATTGTATCACGGGTTGGCCTGGAATGCTCATTGCACCTGGTCCCTGGAGGCTGATTTTGGGCATCCACAAGTCCTTGTCACATGGCCTCAGCTCGCTGTTCTTGCTTCCCCAGCTAGACTGAGTTGGCTGCTAAAAATGTCATCGTCTCTAGAGAGTTGCCCAAGCCACCTCTGAATACAGCAGCCCGTCCCTGCTGAGCCCTCAGGACGTCTCAGGGAGGACTGTGCTGACCTGTCCAGGGCCGCTCAGGTCCAGTCCTTCCCATGCTCTCATCAGCCTCATGTTGGCCCTATCTCTACACCTACCACACTGTACTGCCAATTGTCTCCCACAAGGTCATGACATCACTGGGAAAGATTTCATGCCTGGCAAAGACTAGGTTCTCCATGAATCTGTGATAAAAGAGTGGCCAGAGGGAATGAACAAATGAGACATGTGTTCATTTCATAAACACATGTATAAACTGACCTGTGTGCCTGGCCTGCCATGGGTATTCTGCAACATTAACACATGTAATAATCCTCATCACAGTCTCACTTTTTGTCCTCACTTTTTAGTGGAGGAAACTGAGGTCAGGGAGGTTAAATAACTTGTCCAAGGTTACACAGCTGATTGTGGCAGAGCTGAGGTTTGACCCCAGATGTCTTGCCTTGGAGACTGCCCTGCTCCATAGAGAAACATCTACCAGTGAGCCTCTTGTTCTAGCACTAAACTTCCTGCCAAGAACTGGCCTGACATATGTCCTGAGGGCACAGGAAGGGGGAGACAGCAAGGTGACCTATGGTTGTTGTCAACCAGGTTCCTAGAATTCCACACTGACCAGAACTGAGTTTAAATTATTGGTTCTCAAAAATTTATAAAATACATAAAAATACATGGACTTAATATTTATAGTTGTATTTGAGCTGGAGGAATATGGGCTTCATTTAAGGCAACTCCAACCCACACTAAAATCAAACTTGTAGCAACACTGGGAGTCAGAGAAATGCCTCATCCAGTCCAGGTGCTCCCAGTGCTCTACCCAGAGTATAGCTAGAAGCTCAGAAACTCCAGGACAGCCTTTTCGGGGGAGAATCAGGCATTTGAGAGAATCAGAATATTTCATCTGGTTCTAACATTTATGATATGTTTTTGAAATCCCTACATTTCTTCACTGGGAAGAGGTAACAATATTCTGTGATCCCTATCAGCTTCTAAATGTTCCAGGTAAAGCTTCAGTCTGATTTGTCACCTCTTTCATCTATTCATATTTCTCATTCCTAAGGAATCAAGCTGAGCTCGTTGGGCCATTCTTTCTGAGTCACATTTCTGCCAAGTCAGATCCCCGTTTCAATTTATATCTGACTTGAGTGCTCCTTAGCAGGGAGATCTTTGGGTTTTTTATTTAATTTGGAATAAATGTGTGTGTGTGTGTGTGTGTGTGTGTCTATACCTTTTAGTTGATATTCTAGATTTGTCTCTTGTGGATTCTGGCTTCAACTCTGCTTGGGGTGAATTACGTGCCTTGATCTTGAAGGACTTCAGTTTTGTAGTCATTACGTCCAAAGGAGAGAAGCCTTTGTGACTATGATAAATGTCTCCTTGACTTACTCCTCAAGACACCCTTGTGCTTCCAGAGAAAGACAAACATGGAAAGTGTTAAGTTTAAGACCTGAACTCAGAGCCTCCTGGGTTGGAGTTGGCAGGCCAGTTGGCCATTTAGGATTTCTGTCCCTGGCCAGCTGGTCACTAAGTGGCCAATCTAGTGAAAGTCCCAGATATAGGCCAAAGAAAGCTACCAGGAACAATCCCATCATGCCATCAATGGAGGAGTCATTGGAGTAGATCCAGTCCCAAGGAAAAAGGCCAACCAAGGCTGAGAAGAACTTTCAGCAAAAGCCCTGCCAGGCTTAGCCAAGCTGCTTTCCTTCCTCAATACTCCAAAGTGTTTCCCTTTATCTAACAAACATCCACAGGGAACACGGAAGTGGCCCCTGGGGAGGGTATTTGGAGACATGTTCACCTATCACATTATTATGAGAGTTGAGCAGTGGGGATAATGGTTAGAGTACACTCCTCAGTGTAGTGTAATGGTCAGCACAGTGGTGCAAGAGCGATTAAATCATTGTGCCCCCAAGCCCATGGTCTCAACATTTTTACGTGCATTCTTTGGGTCTTATCATTTAGGATTATGCAAAAATGACAGCTGCTTATAATTATTTGGAGGTTTGAGTTGCAATAATTAAAAACATCTGCCTTTATCTTATGGCTACCAGACTTAACCCCATGAGGTTGGGTCTACTGAACTTCAAAGAGAGAAGCAAGAAATAAAAGAAAACTCCACACATTACTAACAAATTTCTAGTGATTCATTTAAATGGATAACCAGTTATTCCAACAGGCTTCAAACCTTTAATTATCTTTTAAATATATATAATTTGGGACTGCTAATTAGATAGCAATTTAATGCACTCATGGGGATTCAGATGGAAGGTCTTTCTAAAATGTAAACTCCCAGAAGAACAATCATTGGCATTCAAATGATTGAATTCTTCAGTTATTCAAATGAGTGTAGGCATTCACCCGGTTGTGATTATTTGAATATTCTGTTGTCAGATCCAGCTGTAGGGCTTTACACAGGCCCTTAGTAGAGTTAGGGTAAGGCTAGGTTATCTCCCATTCCAAGTCCAACCCCCCTACCCCCACCAAGAAACATGCTGGGCTCCTTGAAAGCCAAACATCACTAAAGCAGCTCATCCAGTTTCCACTAAGAGGCATATGGCTCTGTTTCCTATTTTAAGGAAGAACAAACTTTCCTGGAATCTGCAGTTATTGCTGGCTTCTCAGTCTTTCTCCAGGCTGGTTGGGCCTGCTTTTGTCTGGGCAGTTAACATTTTAATTAATAACTCTCTCCTCCCCAGCAGGCTGCTACACGTGGAGGAGGCCAGGGACTCATTCTGCTTAGAGCTTCCACTTCCTGTGTATTTCTACCCCCTTTTCCCCATCGAGATGATCCTTTAAATTATATAAAGATACGCATCACATGGAGAAAAGCAATTGATCAATTAGATGACACTGGGCAATGACAGAAGCCAGCACTCACATCTCAGCTTCACAATATGGCCGGGGTTTACATTCCTGAGCTGGGGCTGGTAGCTAGCAGCTGAGGCTCATTTCCCTCACAAGGGGAAGGAGGTGCAGACAAATCTATAGGAATTTTTAAGACATCATTATTCAACACATTGCCTGTAATTACATTTTGATGAGGTTTTTATTGCTAATTCATCATCCAAGATAGGGCATTCTAGATATGAAATTAATCTAGTAGAACAAAGGTCAGAGTGTGTCCAGTGAAAAGAAAAGGCTTTCTCTCATCAAATCCTTTCTCCAAATCATAAAGCAGCAGAGACTCCAATCTCTGAACCAAATTTCCTTAAAGTGCCTGCCTCAATTATGAATAGTGTCAAGGCAATGCTCTCTGGTCCCCCCAAAGACAAATGTGGATTCTCCACATAGGCTGGTATGATGGGAATACATGCTGGGGGGCAGAGTAGGGGATGAAATAGAATGGAAAACTTGCCCAATGCCACTGTGCTAACGTAAAAGTCTATGTGGGCACATTCAAAACCGTATTTGAAGCTGTAGTGTACAACAAATTGATTTTTGCAGAGAAATATCAGCCTACTGGGTCTTGGCTTGAGTATTTTCAGAAGCAAACTCTGAGAACAGGATTCAAGTGCAAAGCTTTTATTTGACAGGGGTTCCCAGGAGACACCTGCAGGGACATGGCAAAGTGATTTAGAGATGGGAAGGCAGCTAACACTGGGTGCATCATAGGTACGTATGTATATTACCACTGGGGGCAAGTGGAGCTTAATCCCATTGGGAAACTCTGGGAGCCTGTGTAAAACATGTACCTGAGATGTGGCAGGGCTCACCAGTCTTTGGTTAAGGGATGCTAATTCCTTGTCATGTCTGGTCTATTGCATGCTGGAAAGAGAGGACTGCAGAATACAGAAAGGCTTCCCTGTGTGCTGGCAGCTGTGAGCCAGGCCACATGTGCCAGAATGGGCAAGGCTGTGTGGAGGGGAGCAGACCATCCACAGGGACCACTTTACTGAGAGCAGTCCCCAATAGGACTTTGTCAAAACAAACAAACAACCCCCAAGTCACCTCCTCCTTCTCCTTTCAAAGTCTGTCCTAAATCTAGGAACCGATTCCAGAGCATGGCATACAGGCCATCCCCATATCTCCAGGTCTTTGCACACATTTCCCTCAATCTTCCACATCCTCCCTGTCCCTAGGGGGTCAACTTAAAATGTCATCCTGAGTCTTCTATATCTCCACATCTTCCCTGTCCCTCTGGGGTCAGCTTAAAACGTCATCCTGAGGAAGGGCCCTCCCTACCACCCAGCTAAGGTAGGGGCCTCTCCCTACATTTTTGCTTTCCCAGATTCTTATTTCTTTCAGAGAGCTTATCTAAAATGTGTAATTTCTTTATATGTTGGTTTATTTATGAGCTTTTATAAAACATATCTTCTCCATGAGATTGGAAACAGCAAATAAAGGGGGAATTCCATCTGCCTTATTTTATCGGTAGATCCTCGGCACATGATAGTGTTCAAGAAATATATGCCCCTATGAGGGAATAAAGGAAAGGATAAGAAGGAGAGAGAGGGGGGAGGAAAGAAAGAGGAAGAAGAGGCCCAGCAGCCCAGGAGTGGGCAAGTTGTCATCAAGGAGTCTGAAGGGCCTTCTGCTGCTCCCAGTTGTGCTGGGCCATGACTTCAAGCTTAGAAGCTGCAAACCAGCTTCCTGCAGCCTTCCCCAGCTACCCAGTGCACAGCTAGACACCAAGTCCTCTCCTCAATTCTCCTTCCTGTCAAGGCAGAATCACTCTGGTGCCTGCTAACATACTCTTTCATTGTGTGCCCCATTTCTCTCCCCTTACTTATCATTCCAACCTCTTTGCCAAGTACCTCACTGGGCCCTGAATGTACAAGGATAAAAAAAAAACACAATCTGATCAGTGCACAGAGAGAGTGCAGATGTGTCTACATATTTCTGCAAGGTAGCAGGAAGCCCAAACTCAAAGGCTAATGCAAAAAGCCCAGTGGATGGGGACAGATTGCTCTAGGGGTGGGGGATAAGGTTGAGTAAAACAGAGTTTTATAAAAGAGGGTCGTAGATGGTGGGTGGCAGCAGGGGTGGTGTCAGACTGGGGGCTCCTTGAGAGCAGGGGTCAGAATCATACCCCACAGTGGTTTCCAGACTTTGAGATTTCATGGCTGTATCAGTCAGGTTTTTCTGCTTATAAGTGCCAGATAATAGTCTCTTAAGCAAAAGGAGAATTTATTAGAAGGGTATATGGAAATTCTCCACTCCCACTATCATGGGAGATAAAATAAATAAA
The DNA here is from genome assembly GCA_963574355.1 of Loris lydekkerianus. Taxonomy (NCBI): domain Eukaryota; kingdom Metazoa; phylum Chordata; class Mammalia; order Primates; family Lorisidae; genus Loris; species Loris lydekkerianus. Next base: position 54,001 of record CAUYPK010145027.1, read on the forward strand.
TAGATTAATAATGAATAAACAAATGTATAAAGCAACAGAGAGAGGGTCTCTAACTCCTTCCTTTTCTTTTTCCTCCTTCCTTTCCTTCCTATTTTTCCTCCTTCCTTTCCCTTTTTCCTCTTCCTGTTTTCATTTCTGCTTTCTTTCTCTCTTTCCTGGAGGAGTAATGATTAAGAAAACAAACTTCCATCTATTCTCACCTTTGTATCAGTTGGAGCCCCAGCGGGAAGCACACGGCCTAGTCCAGCTGGCTAATTAAGGAGGGCTTAATACAAAGGCCATTGTGAGGGTGTGGGCAGGGTGAGGAGACTGCAAGAAATGGTGTGCTATCCTTGAGCGAGAAACAGTGGGGACCTTTTCTACCACTCTGCATGACAAGACAGAGGAAGAAGCAGGAGCAAGAGCCCAGAGAAAGAAGCCGCCAGAGAAGGAGGCTGACGTGGCTTTACGTGGGTGCAGCCAGGCCCAGAGGACACACGGGGAACACATAGCCTGACCCACTGCTCTCTCTCCTTTTCTCTGGGCTCAGCAACCCCCAGGCACAGCCCTATGCAGAGAAGCCCCTGCTGAGTTCCACACATGCCAGAGTCCAAGGGCAGGAGATGTTCGTCTCAAGTGGCTAAGGGACACTCTCTAGCCCAACCTGGCATGTTGTCAAAGAACCCGAGAACACAGCTTCAGGATTGAGGAAGTTCTTTCAACTGAATAAGGTTAGTTTTGTATTTAAAAAAAATTGCCCATAGTCATCTTTTTATTTCCTGAACACTGACTAAAATTTACTTTCTGACTGCTGCATTCGTTGGTGTATCAGGAAACATCATTTTTTTTTCTTTCATCCCCTTCATATATTTATTTCTCCACTTTTTATTTAAAAGGTATTTTATTATATAAGAACTGCCTTTGCATACAGTTAACCTCTCTGTGAACAGCACTCCACACAAGGTGTGAGGAGAACTCGCCCAGGCCAGGTGTGCCCTGGTGCTGAGCACAGGGCAGCCTGGATAAGGCTGCATTATCATTGCTGGTCCTGGTGCTGGGGTGCCCAGCACCCACACAGGGTTAGCGGGCCCTTACTCTACATCCTAGAAAAAAACACCTGTAGAACTGATCCCTACTCTCCATGTATCCCCTAAGTGTCCAAGCACACACTTAGTCACAGAATTTGGGGCCAAGACGCTAAGGGTTTGACTCCTTGGTGAGCAGAGCAGAGCACAGCTCCCACCGCACAGAACGCAGCCCCTCACCCCCGTGGCGTCCTTCATCCCGAGATGAGGAGGTGTAAACCTTCCCTCTCAGGGCCGCAGCACTTCCACCCGTGTCCAGACCCGGGCTGTTCAAACCGTGCCCTGCACGATTTCATCAAGGAGAAAGCGTGCAAAGCTCTGTTTTCTCTTTTGCCAACTGAAGTTCTTCAAAAAGAACAGACTCGCTACGTGGGGGTCACGCGGTCTTGTTTATTTTTTCTCAGAGAACACACTCCTCTGAGCAGATACACTTACTAAGCATCAGTTAATTCTTTCTTTTAAACTAAACGAAATGCATTCAGACCAGGCGCAGATCAGAGCGGCCTGGGCCCTGGTCTGAGGACGCGCGCTGGCAGGGACGCCGTCCGCCTGCACTGCGCACACGGCGGTGCCCGCGCGCCACCTACTGGGCAGTCCCTTTCAGTGCATCAGCAGCCCAGTGTCTGTATTGGGGGGAGAAGGCTGAGAAGGGTCTCTAGCATTTGGGAACCAGCTAAAGGCTGGTAAATAATGCTAGGTCACCCTCCACAACACCTTCAAAGCCGTGGCCAGCAAAATGTATGGTCCTGAGATCAGAAAACAATGTCATGCCTGTCTGGTCCATCCTGGGGTCAGCAGTCCCAGGGAAAGGGTGGGATCCCTGCTGGGTGGGAAGAAATGTCTCCCAGAGTGGACTGTGGTCCTCCTGCCCCTCCTCTGGAAAGCCCTCCTGCATCTCTGAGCACCCTTCCTCAAAAAATAGGTACTTCCTCTGTTAGCCCACAGCTTTTCCTGGTCTCTTGTTCAGGGAACTCTTGCTTTGTGCCATGAGCTTCTTGTGGGTAGAGATGTCCTTCTACTTGATTCTCTACTAGCTAGTGCAGGGCTTGACTCAAGGACATCTTATTACTGCCTAGGGACAAACAGGAGGGCATAAGGAGGGCTGGAACAAAGGAGGGTCTGAAGCATCCCTGCGTCCCATGCAGAGTCGATGCTCGGTTGATAAGTGTGTGTTATCTGTGCCCAGATACCTAATTTATTGTAGGGAATTGGTACCCAGATACCTAATCATCACTTCATTCTAATGTCCTCAAGGTCGTTAAAATATTTACTGATTACTCCCTTGGTGTAAGAGTCCCAGCTATTCACAAGTGACAATAGGGGAGAAGTTAAACACACAGACATTTTCCGAGAGAAAATGGATCTCTTCCATTTTGGTAGGAGATCCAAGAAAACTAAAGCAGAGGATGTGCTGCAGAGTGACCGAGGAGGAGTGGGGGTTCCTTGCACAGAAGCAAGGATGCTTCTCTGAGGTGACATCTGAGCTGAGAAGGGGAGGATAAGAAAAAACCAGTTACAGGTGCATTGGGGACAAGATTCCAGGTACAGCCAGGTAGAGGGAAGCAAACACAGGAATTCTGGACAGGATGAAGCTTGGAGCTTCTGAGCAATGGACCCAGGGACAGCACTTTCCTTAGTTGTGAAACTGCATAATTATATCAAGATCCTATTTAAACTTTATGTCTAAGCTCTATGGAATTATACAGAATCTTTCCCATGGCCCATTCCTTGAACTAAGTCAGCTGGACTTAGATAAAAATTCTATCAGTGTCTTTACCTTGTAAAATCTTATTTAAACTGGTGTTTGATATGCATTCTCTAATTAGGATTTAATACTTAGGATTTAAAACATGTTCATATTTGTCCATAGGGATGTCTACTTAGTTCCATACCAGAGGACTAATGTGTGGAAACATTTACATTTATTATCATGTCTGCTTGTCAATCCAAGGATTCAATAACCTTCTACAGGGGCCCATCTAGAACTGATGTGCATTAGTAAACAGGGTATGCAAAAATGAATGCCTGGGCATCCCAAAGAATAAAAAAGAAGAATCAGAATTGTGAGTGGGGCAAGGACAGTCTGGAGTGACACAGAGAGAGGAAGGTGGCATGCTAGAACTCAGCATGCTAGAAAACTTTATGGAAAGAGGGAGGCTTATGATCTATTCTACCTAGAAGTGTCCAGAATGTCTCGTCACATTCTATAACTTTGCTGTCCCTTACAATGTCTAGTCTGAATTGAGGTATGCTGTAAGACTCCACCAGATTTTAAAAATTAGCATAAATAGAATGTAAAACATCACATTAAAGGCTTTAACATTGATTATATATTTAAATACTGATAACTTGGATATTAGGCTAAATAAAATATATCTTTAGTGTCACCTGTTTCTTACTCCTTTAGATGTGGCTACTGGAAAAATTTTAATTACAAGGCCAGGCGCGGTGGCTCATGCCTGTAATCCTAGTACTCTGGGAGGCCGAGGCAAGTGGATTGCTTGAACTAACAAGTTCGAGACCAGCCTGAGCAAAAATGAGACCCTATCTCTACTAAAAATAGAAAAACTGAGGTAAGAGGATCAATTGAGCCTGAGTAGGAGATTGCTGTGAGCTATGACACCATGGCATTCTACCCAGGGTGACAGCTTGAGACTCTGTCTCAAAAAACATTTTTTTTAAATTACATAGGGGCTCATGTTTGTGGCTCTCATTATATTCTTACCAGACAGTGCTCAGTCAAAACAGATTCTAACCATAAAGCCCCATGGTTTCCTGGGTATTTACCCAAGTGCTACAGAGACCAAGCATCTTGGTCACTTCCACCCTCTAACCACCTGCCTCTCATTTCCTGAAGAACTGACACAGCAGTGAACTTGGTACATCTGAACTAATTAAGGTTAGGGCTGCTGGTTCTGGCTCTTCCCAGTTGTGTGATTTGGAGAAAGTCCCCTTAGCACTCTCATCGATAACATGGGAATGAATATCTGTCTTTGTCTTAGAGGACCCCCAGGCTCGTCAGCCCAGGCCTCACAGCTCTCTACACCTCAACTCTAGGCTGCCTCTAGGTGTATCTCCCGCCCTCCCCTCCCCATCATCTTTCCCTTATGCTTCTGGAACTTTCCAAGGAACCTGCATCTTAGGCTTGCTACTCCATTAGTTAATGACTAAAGCAACTAACACACATAAATACTTGGAATCATTCTTGTCCCATAAAAAAGAACCAATGAATGTTAGAAAAACAAACAAAGACCAACAACAACCATAAGAAACAAAAAGTGCATCTTCCCTAGCGGCCATAGTTATTTATGTGCACGTCTTAATGCACATCTTAGCCATGCTATTGAGGCAGGGCACTCTTCTGTGACTTCTCTGAGCAGCTTTCTCAGGCCTAAAACATAGAGAACATCAGGAATGTTGCAGCAACAACATCATTCCTATTTCCCATCTCATCAACCACCATACACAGTGACAGGTGAATGTTCACCCAGAATAAAAACCCTCCAGCATCCTTTCCCATCTCCTGAGTTTGGACACAGAGTAAACAGCTTTTGGCAGATTTCAACACCTGAAATTTTCATGGAAATGATTCCTAAGTTTTGCCTGCCCAAGGCTCCTCTGTAAAACCCCACTATTGCTGAAGAGGAATTTTTTGTGTGTGTTCTTTTAGAGGTTTAACCAGGTCTACATTGCAAGACCTACTCAGGGAAGGAAATCAATGCAGATGCCACTTTATTCTAGAAGGAAGAGAGAAATGAATGGCCAAAATCTCAACAAAAATACACATCATGCAAAAGGAAACACCTTCACAGTCCTACATCTCTTAATCCCCTGTTGGCTAAAAGAAGCAAAGGAGATACATTTAGGGCTCCATATTTTAGGAAAAATCCATAAAGCTCTCAAAGACAAAGGAAAAATAAAGATCAAGAACCTTAAATGTAGGCAGCAGCTATACCTTAAAATACTGTTAGCCTGAAAGTTAAAGAGTGGTAAAGAACAAGAGAAAATTTCCAGGTGTGTAATAACTACTCGGAAAGCATTTCTCAAGGTTAAGAGGATTTAATTATCCTTACTGCACTGTTCTTCCATGCCCCACCCTGAGAACAGAGGCTTGCCCCCATCCCTTGAAACAACCCCCTATCTGTTTGAAGGATGTCCTTACAGCCTTTAGTCTACCACAGGACTGGGTCAATGCATGTGGTCCAGCATCATGGTCAATGCTTGTTGAACCAACAATAGTCAGTCAATCAGGAAGTTACAAGCTGGTGGCAAGGAGAGTGGTGAGAAACACTTGACGGAGGACAAAAGAGAGCCCAGTTATCACAAAGTATTACTTTAGCAGCTTTGCCAATTAAACCAATGCAAGTCTGCTGAGTAAGGCTCCTACCTCTGAGCTGTTTTTGGAGACACTTCATGATTCACACCCAAATCACACAAGATTAAAGAAAATACTGGATAAAATCAAGCCAAACATGAAGTTCAGGGGAAAGATTTTATTGGATGAATTAGAAAAATATTGGTGTTGTGCTTCAGAGAAACCCACTTCTTTCCTCTGGCTGCAAGAGCAGACACAACCTCAATGGCAGATGGAGAAGGCGTATGAGTTATTTTAAGTGAGCTTGCTCCATCCTCTCCTTGCTGGCCACAACCCCACACTCACACCCACCGTGCTAATCTGGCAGTCTTGGCCAGAACCGAGGGGAATGTCCATCTATAATAGGGATTCGATTATATGGCTGGGCTTGGGAGGAGATGAATGGGATTTGAATAAGGATTCCCTGCCTGAGCTAGCCAGGGAGCTAATAGCAGCTGGCTGCTCCTAGCCACACTCGAGGGCTCTGGCCAGGGCGGATTGATGCCCAGAGCAGACACCAAATTTCCAGGGAAACCTTGTAAGTTAAGTAGCTCCTACAGAAGAACATAAAGTAAGTTAAAAGAAACAGTAGTTTCAGAGGATTCCTTCATTTGCTCATCTACTGAGCCCCTACTATGTGCTGGATGGACTGGTAACAAGGAGGGAAGAGGGGAAAGACAGCACGCCAGAGGCAAACACAGCATGCCAGAGCCAGGATAGCCACGTAGGCTAGCTCTCAACCACCATTCTTCACTTACTGTGGCATCCAGTATTATTATTCTTGCTTCATTTAAATAAATAAACAACTTTGGTTTCCTTACATCGGTTCACACAGAACCTTATAGTACAGTTGTCTCCTTGTCCTCTGGAACCAAGAAGAAAATTGAGGGTGTGTGTGTATGTGTGTGTGTGAGAGAGAGATGATGACAGGAACAGACAGACTTGGCTGAGGTCACACAGACCAAGTGAATGGCAGACTGGTATGAGGGCAGATTGTATGATTCCAGAGATTCTGTATCTGTACACTCGTGTGTGTGCATGTGCACATATGTGTACACAATCCCTTGTCAATGTTTAACATAGTAATCTGAACCACTTGAATAATTAAAAAATGTTCTTTTATACTCCCTCTCTAAGCACCTGTCACCGCCATGTCCTTCCAACCTTTATAGTGGCTGAGCTCAGATCAATAGAACCAGTCTAACATTGGTTAGATGCCAGAATAACCATCACTGCCCCTGAAATTCCCAGGGCTTGCCCTGCTGCACCAGGTCCTTTGCTCGCATTCTTGCATTTACCCCGACAGCCGAGCTAGGATATATGCTTTATGGATATGGCAGGACTACAAGAGAAAAATGCTGCTCTGAGAGGCTGCGTGACTTACCCAGTCACAGAGCTGGGATCTGGCAGGATTAAGAGTATAACTTCATCACTGTGTGAGGCTAACACTGAGTTCCTTTCACTTGCCTGCTGCTCTTTGCTCAGAAGAGAAATGCAAAACTCAAGATGGAGTCAGCAGATACTTATTGATCACATCAGATGGGTTCATGTAAGTAATTCTCAATGGTTGATATCCCCCTAAACCTCTTCTAAGTATCTGATGGCCTTAGGGTCAGGGACAGAAGAATGGGATATGTGACCCATTGGCCAGTTCATTTCTTATCTTCTTGTCATGGATAAATGACAAAATCGTTCATCTGGTTTGAGTTCTCACAAATGAGATGTGAAGCATTTGGTTGGGCCACCCCATGGAGACTGGAGCCTGGCTACCCCTTTTGGTGAAACCATTCACTACAGTGTTTCAGCAGTGAGAACAACAGAAATGACTTCAATTTGTGAGTTATTTGTACTTTGAGGAGATGAACAGTGTTGACTTCTTGGTCTGCTTTTCTAAGACTCTTTCAGCTGCCCTCTCAGTGGTCACAGCTCTGGAAAGTGCATGTGATAGACTATTTCCAAACACACCATTTGCTGCATGACCAATAGATATAAAATCCCAGAAAGATATTGTGAGTGGATTGTGTGGAGGGCAGCTCATCATTTCCATGGCTACAGAGGGAAGGAAGCTACTTTGGTGACTTCTAACACCTGGTTCCATTTTGTTCTTTCTTTAAAAACTGATAATAGGAAGTTAATTCATTCAATAGCATGAGATTCAGGTTTGTTTCATTGACCCTGCTCTATTCCAACTTGGCACAAATAAGCAAGTCTATATTCAACCACACAAACATGTAACTCCTACTTCCCCCAACAAACATCCCAACTAGGTAGCCTGGAGATGGGTCATGTGCTAAGGTTTTCAGACTTACAGATGTCTTGAGACTTATACATCTTTTAAAAAGTCAGCAGCTTTTTCAGTCAGACTTAACGATAATTCTGAGTTACATTTGGAAACAGCCAACTAATTCAGCCCTTTTCTGATAAAAAGATTGCTCTAATCGAATATTACCGTAAGTCCCGCCATAAAGCATGCATATGGGATCCACATGAGGTGGTCATGACTCCATTAATACCAGGGTGGTTAGAGCAAAGTCAGATGATGATGGAGCCCTCACAGGAACTGTTTCTAAACAATGATGCAAGCGAGAGGTGACCTGGTCCCCACAATGTTTGGCCAACAAACATTTGTGTAGCAGGCATTGCTCCTATTTTCTAATTTTGATGAACAGAAAAAGCTATGCAGGGTGGATGAGTACATGTGCATCTGTGTGTATGTAGAGAGGGATTGCTAGTGAAAACTATACTTTAAAAAACGGAGTTCACTGTATTACTATTTATACTTTTATATTATTTTTTATAATTAAATAAAGATACACAAACCCCAAAGGATGTCTTAAAAAAAATTGCGACTAGTCCAGGGAAGGCACACACATGTCACACCTGCTACCACGGTCCCACCAGCATCCACAAGAGACACTGTCAGTCAACAAGCCAGGCTGCCAGTTCACAATCTCAACACGGTGCTCCAGGAAGTCTCTACCCAGGGATCTGGGTTTGATGATATCATGGGCTGTCTTGGACTTTGCCTAACCCCAACTTATTCCATAGAGAGTGAAAACAATGCTGAGAGAAAGAAAGTGGCTTATAACCAGGTCTCCAAGCAATGCTACTGGATAGGATGTGGATAGGAAATAGAGGAAATCTCAATAGCTTTGATTCTATTAAAAAGGTGTTGAATATCTTTCATGCATAAAGTACTGGACTTAAGCAATGTAATTTGGGGATAAACCCCATTGTAATGAATTTCCAGGGATCTAGGGTCTGATACGTTCTATCAAATGAGACTATGAAATCAGTGGATCTGGAGCTAGTGTGTGAATGTCCATTTATCTTATAAGGGGAACCATTACAGTGGGTTCCATGCTGTCTAGAGTTAAACAACAATTTTCCATATATTGGCAGAAGTGAAATAAATACATGCATATAGATAGATATGACTTAGATACGAGAGCATGGTAGTAAACATATTTATCTTACCTTATTTAAATATTGAGTGTCAAAGCACTAGTCATAAATTATTTAAAACAACCTTTATAATACTATGAATCGAGCAGTGTTAAAGTGAAAACTTTTGCAAAGTGTCATCACTGTAGAATTGAAGAGATCTTTTAAAATCATAAAAGCAGAAACACAGAAATACAGATTTCTCTTACCAGTGGCCTGAGTTCCGGATGCGTCAGGATATATCCATTATTTGTGATTGCAAAGGCATAACCGTGAATCCCTAACTGTAAGAGGAAGCAAGAAAGAAACCTTCATTAGCTTGCTCCCTGGTGAATTCACAAAGCATAAAGCAGCCCGGCATTTAGTAATTTACAGCTTTAACTTGGCATTCATAACCCTTATCGGCACAATATTTCATTACAATGAATGCAAGGCACTGATCCTTGACATTTGGTGGAAATGAAGACCTGTCAAAGGATAAGCTCAGCAAATAGCACAATTTAAAATGTCACAGCCCCGCCCTGGCATCCAAAGGCTTTATTTTTATTTATTTAAAACAAAAACAATTACTTAAAAAAAACAACAAAAAGACAAGAAAGTAGTTAATGTTTCTGAAAAGGCCTTATGTCCAAATGAAGAGAATTTCATCAGTCAGGGCATCCTCTCTCTGCCCGTATTAAGGAAAGTGGGGTCCTTCACTTTAAGGTTCCCGAGATCTGTACCCAGAGGGGCCATCTCAAATAGGCATCCCCAAGGCTGCCATTTTCCATAATTCTTCAAGGATAAAAGCGCGCACCTGCCCCCTGCCCCAGCCCATAGAGGAGCCTGCCAACCCATTTTATATCCTTTCGTCTTCAAATTATGTGACTGCCCAACTTCGCCACGCATGCTTCCACCGGCACAAAGCCTGGGTAATTTTCTATGCAGAGCCTCACTTAATTTATGTTTTCTAACTAAATGGGACTATGGGAAATAGTTTGTGAGCAATGAAATGTTTTATTAGCTTTAAAAAGTATGTAATCAAATTTAACACTGCACTTATTTAAATAATAATCCCGGCTTTTTGACAATATTTCTATTACACAGTTGACTGCACCCATTGGCTACAATAAATTTACCTACAAATCATTCATGTATTAAAATGGCCTCTGGCATAAAACTCATACTGATCTCTCTCTCGGAAGAAAGAAAATTTAAGCCACTTTTACCAGAGCAGTGAAAAGGAGAAGAAAAACCAGGTATCTATTTATTTTTTCCTGAGGAACTATTATTTCATAGTTCTGAGCCCTCACTGTTACTTTTCTTTAAATTCTCTGCCACTCACATTCTTGAATATGATACTATTAAATGATCCAGACAACAGAGTTTACAAACCAAGAATGACCCTGTCTGCTTGTTAGCTTAACGTCAAGGTGATGTGAAATTAACTTCAGAGAATTTAACACCGGCAATTAAAAGTTTCCGTTGCATTACATAAAGCAAATACGCACGTGGTAGTCAAGGGCAACAGACGTTTTCTCCTGGAGTTACCTTGCACAGCAAGTCTTAATAAGATTCTGCTTGACTCTAATGGTAAAAGTATATTTCATTATGCGGTGAAAGACAAACCAGAGATTTCCTACCCTTTGAGATGTATATCGTCTCTTTCATCTTGTCTCTTGGAAAAATGTCAGACAGTCAACACTGCATTAATTACCATTATTATGTCCCGGCTGAAGATGGACTGGAGGGGTCAAAAAGGACTCCGAGAGTTTGACTTTTTCCAGTAAAGGCAAAAGTGATATTTGGGAATTCAAACTCAAAATTAGACCAAGTAAATCCTATTTTATAGTCAACTCATGTATTCAATGTCTTCTAATGGACCTGAGTTTTGTTCTTGTTTTGCTTTGGAGAAGCAGTATTCAAAAGAAATAGGATTCCTCCACTTATCAAAATGATGATTATCAATTATATATGAGACAGATTATAAGTAATCAAAGCATCGGTCAGGAACATTGATTATTTAGTGACTCACCAGAATATAAGTTCCATGAGGGCAAAGGTAATACCATATCTTTTAAAATGTATGGAGGCTACACTTGTGGTTTTTCTTTCGTGTGGGCATGTAGTTGTTTATATACTGATTTCATATTAGTATTAAGTGCATTGGATACTCCCCCCCCCCATTTTTGGGATATTTTACTAAGAAAAATGTGTTTCAACTCCATCCAGGTAAACACAAAAGATGTAAAATCTCCATTTTTTCTTCTGGTTCAATAGTACTCCATGGTTGCTTCCATGTCTTGGCAATTGTGAATTGAGCTCCAATAAAAATTCTGGGACAAATGTCCTTGTGGTAAAATGATTTTAGTTCTTCTGGATGGATACCTACTAATGGGATTGGAACAGAAAGAACACACACACACGTATAATCTAGTAAGGGAGAGGGGAGAGGAGGAGATGGGAGGGGGAAGGAGGGAGAGGGATTGGAGGATTTCACCTAATAAGCACAATGTGAGGGTGTGCAGCATGCCTCCAGGATGAAGGTCTCAACTACAACTTGAACTTTACTTTAGAAATGAAAACAATGTAACCTAAACATTTGTACCCTCATATTAATCTAAAATTTAAAAAAGTATATATATGGAGGTATGGCTGGGAAGGAGGGAAGAGAAGTAGGGAAAGGAGGAAGCAGGGAAACAGTAAGTGAAATTGCATTTAGTGCAGATTCTACAAAGCTAAGCTAAACCTTCCACCTCCTCCCCTGAATGCAGAGATTGAGTGTACTCTCTCACCCAAGTTCTTCCACACCACCCACTCTGCCTTTGTGCTCCCCCCACCCCACAAGATACCAAAGAAACTCCTTTCTTAGTGATTGCCAGTTGCCAATGGCCACCTAATTGCCAAGCCCTCTAGGATTTCCCCTCTCAAATCTTCCTAGTTATATTAGCCTCCTCCCCCCTGACATAATTTCCTCAGCTTCAAGGCCTCACGCTCTCAAGTTCCTCCTCTCCCTGGGATCCTCATTCTGCTGCCTTTCCTCAGCACTCCTTTTCCTTAAGACTCTATCCTTGGTGGCCCTTGTCTTCCTTAACCGCCTTCTCCTCCAGTGACTTCCAGCAAATACCTACAGATTGTGGATCCCAGGCCATGCTCCTGTCTGGTTGGTCTCTCCTCTTGAGGGTGATCCATACACCCCAGTGTTGATCACCTATTCCCTGCCCCTTCTTAGGCACCTCAGACCCACTCTGTCAACTTGTCAACAGGAGTTCTATGGTACTGCTTCTCTCTCTCAGTAGGTAGCATGACCACCCATGCAGACTCCCCAGTTAGAAACTACAGCATCATCCTTAGACTCTTTTCTCTCTTTCATTCCCACCAGCCCTTCAAACCAAGTCATTTCTCAACCGTCCTTATTTTATTTTCCCTGATTTAAGCCACTATCTGACCTTATCACCACACAATTAGTCAGCAGATTTCTACAACAGTTCTTAACTGTTCTTCTTGCCTCAAAGGTTGGCCCAAATAGTCATCCTCCAGTTGGTCAAAGTCAAAGGTAACTCTGACCATGTGGCTCCCTTTTGTAAAGTCCACTGGAGACCTCTTGGTGGGTAAGATAGATCCCATGGGCTTATCCCTGAGGTCTCCCCGGGGTCTTGGCCCTACCTGGGTACCCAGGCTTGAGTACCCCCTTTACCTTCCTGCCCCTCAGAGCACATGGCACACCCCTGTAACCCTCTCTCCCATTCAGACCTTTTGTCACATGGGGCCAGCTGCCTAGAGCAGCCTCCTCTCCCCTCCAGTGAGTTCTCTCCCATGCTATGAGCTCAGCCTTAGGATCACCTCCTGTAAGGAGTCTCTCCTGCCTCCCCTTTGCCTTCTCCTTCCCATACCACAAAACCCAAGCACATTTCCATCCCCACTTTCACCTTAATGCATAGAAAAGCTATGCATGTTCCCATCTTACCATGCTAGCTAGTTTTCCTTCCTTCCTCTGTCACATTTCAGGAAGAACCTGCAGCAGTGACTCCTCCATTAGAATGAACTCTGTGGGGAGGGGACCGTGTCACCCACCTTTGACTTCTACAGTCCCTGCCACAAGGGCGAGCATGAGGCAGGCATCCAAGTAGTGTGTATTTAAGACCAGTATGATTTTACTCAAGTATTACCTAATTCATCTTAAAAATGTGAACTAAAGTAATTGCAGCAGAACTTCCATAGCTGACCACCTCCCTACATTGACCACATCTTTAAGTTGACCTAATTTTCATAGACTGGACATGCACTACATGTATCTATCAGTCAAGTAGGCCTAGCTCCTTATGTTGACCACCTTCCATATGTTGACTACTTTGTTACAGTCCTTTGGGTAGTCAACTTACAGAGCTTCTACTGTATTAAAAATAAGCCCCCCCCCAAAAAAAAGCCGATTTGCCCCAGTAAATACATAACCCATCTTTCTCAAACCCTGACGAAGTCTTCCTAATGTTAAGAAACAGTCTATTTACAATCCTTCCCAGTCGAACATTCTGAGAGAATAAATCAAAACTTTTTGTTGGTTGGTTGGTGGCATATACACATGACCTAATGTAGATGTAAGAAGTGAGGCTCTAAGCAAATCTCAAAATACATTTTGGATGAGTCAGAAAATCAAACATTTGTAATATGACAATGTCCAATATTTGTTTTGGGTCACAAATCAATATGCTGATGAAATACCTAATTCTTGTTTCCTCTGAAATAGAACTGGTCTTCCTGTCCTTTGTAGTGTGCAGTCCTTTGGTGTAATCGAGAACAGATTGGACACAAGGCCTTCCAGCTCTTGGGCTTGCCAAAGGGGCCCTGGCCCAGAGCATGCTCTCCTGGAGGCCAGAAGCCTGCATGGTCCAACAGCCTGGGGAAAGGAGGCACTTCCCTTCCAACTGGAGAGACTTTGGGCTAATGAAGTGAACCCAATTATAAAATGGCTCGTTATGTTAACAGAGGCTGTGGTGTCTGGAAATTATTGCTGGGGTGTCTGGAATTCTTAATAAAAATTACAGGAAGTCTGATAGCTTGTAGGAAAACCTATGAAGCTAAGGGAGAAAGAAAGAATTCTATCTTCTGGGAAAACCCCAAGAGCCAAGAGGTGACTCATCTTTACAAGGTGTTAATCAGGAGGGCAAGGTGTGACCTGAACTCTGCTCCCTAAAGCTCTCCTCTCCCTGGGAGAAAGGCCCACTTGGCCATGCCTGTCCCTGGCTGACTTGTACACTTTCATGAGTCTCTTTAAGAAAACTGAAGGAGAGATGCCTTAGGTTAGCATATGTTGTCCCTACATCTCTGCTTCCCAAGCTCAGCCCTGGAGAAAGCATGAGACAGAAGTGTCTGCCTTTCAAACCCAGCCAGTTAATTTATTCTAGCCTATCTTCCTCCATTCTCTTGTTACGCTTTGTTTCATCCATCTTTTACCAGCTGAGTGACGTTGAGAAAGTTCTTTCAAGCACCCTTACCTAAAAATGAGGCCAATGTACCCATTTATGAGAGTATAATAAGAATACCATAGGAATAATGCATGTAAAGTACTTTGGATTATACTAACAATATAGTAAGACGTTCCATAAACATTTACTGTATTTTAATTATGATGATGATTTTATTTTCACATCTTAATTTCTCTTTTTTTAAACTTTATTCAAATTAATATGAGGGTACAATATTTAGGTTATATTGTTCTCATTTCCAGGGTAAAGTTCCATTTGTAGAAGAGCTCCTCCCCCAGGGGGCGTGGTATACACCTTCACAATGTGCACATTAGGTGAGATCCCACCTCCTGCCCTCCCTCCTTCTGCCAATCCTCCTCCTCCTCACCTCCTTCTACTCCCAAACTGGACTGAATAGTGTTTTATTGTTCTTATGAGCATGTAATTGTTTTTATATTGATTTCATATTATTACGAAGTACATTGAATATTTATCTTTCCATTCTTAACAATACTTTACTGAGAAGAATGTATTTCAACTCCGTCTAGGTAAATGTAAAAGATGTAAAGTCTCCATCATTTTTAATGGCTGCATAATATTCCATGGTATACATATACCACAGTTTGTTGCTCCATTCATGGGTTGATGGGCACTTAGGTTGCTTCCATGACTTGGTGATTATGAATTGAGCTACTGCCATTTCTCTTATCATTCCCCTGAGTACTGGGGTTACAGAGGTTAAAATCATGGCTTGCCCACTTAAAAGTTGAGAGACTGGCAATTAAGTTTCCTATGCCTTAGTTTCTTTTTTTTTCTTCTTTTTCTTTTTAATTAATTAATTAATTTTTTATTAGTATTAGATCATAGCTGTGTACATTAATGTGATGATGGGACACCATGCACTGGTTTTATAAACAGTTCGACACATTTTCATCACATTGGTTAACATAGCATTCCTGGCATTTTCTTAGTTATTGTGTTAAGACAATCATATTCTGCATTCACTAAGTTTCACATGTACCCTTGTAAGATGC